>APFE030924804.1:0-57862 GCA_000404065.3 Pinus taeda
CAGGTGGACCTACCGGAAGAAGAATACTGTGAGGCTGATCTGTAGAATACTGCTCAGAAGAAGACTGAAAGAATCCTCTGTCTTCATCAAATACCACATCCCGACTGAAGCTAAGACGACCAGTGGCAATATCAATTAGTCTATAGGCCTTGTGGTGATCACTGTACTCTGTCATCATGAGTTTCTGGCTTTTGGAATCCAACTTAGAGCGTTTAGCAGCTGGAATCCAAACATATGCAATTGAGCCGAATACTTTGAGATGACTGATCTTAGGCTTACGACCAGACCACACCTCTTCGGGAGTTTTCCCTTTAAGACCCTGAGTAGGAGATCTGTTAAGAAGATAGACCGCAGTAAAGACTGCTTCAGCCCAGAATTTGTTGGGAACATTCTTGTGCTGTAACATGGAGCGAGCCATTTCAACAACGGTGCGGTTGCGGCGTTCAACAACACTGTTCTGTTGAGGGGTGTAGGGGGTAGTGAACTGGCGTTTTATGCCATGAGTAGCACAGAAGGTGGAAAAAGCAGAAGAACAAAATTCCCCCCCCCGTTATCTGTCCTAAGAGTCATGATATCACAGCTAGACTCTTTTTCAACTAAAGTTTTGAACTTCTGAAATATACTAAATGCATCAGATTTATTTTTTAGAAAATAAACCCACATCTTTCTACTGAATTCATCTACAATAAGCAAAAAATATTTGCAAGCAGTGATAGAAGATGTTTTCATGGGACCACAAATATCAACATGAATTAGCTGGAGTACCTTAGATGCGCGCCAGGATTCTCCATTCTTGAATGAAGACCGATGTTGTTTTCCAGCTTGACACGCGCCGCATATGCCCAACTGCTGAGTCTGAATATCAGGTAATCCTGACACAAGTCCTTCCCGAGAGAGCTGAGAGAGATACTGCATGTTTAGGTGCCCATATCGTTGATGCCATAGAGTGTTGATGGGAGAAGCACGAGCTGCTAGAGCCACTTCTGGAAAATTGCCAGTGTCAAGAAGTCTGTATAGACCATGATCTTCTAGGCCAACAGCAACTGTAAGATTAGTCTCCCTGTCGATAGTAGAGCATTTGTGCACACTGAATACTACATCAAGCTGAGGAGAGTTCCTCATAATCTGACTAACGGACAGCAGATTAATTTCCATCCCAGGAACATAGTATACATACAGGAAGATAAGTGTGCGTCCACCAGACTGGATTTGGACTGTACCTCTGCCATCTACTGTGTATTTTTCACCTCCTCCAAATACCATTGAATCACTGAAAGGTGAGAAGTCAATAAACCAGTCACGCCTGTGTGAGAAATGACGTGATGCACCAGAGTCAATGTACCAGGCAGATGATGGAATATGATCGGAAGACTTTTTAGCCATGAAAGCGTAAAAGGCAGAATCTGTCTGCTCGGAATGTTCTGCAACATTCGCTGTCTGATGAAGCCCTCCCTGTTTCTTCTGTTCAGAAGCAATTCTCTGTCGGCAATCTTTCTTTATGTGGCCGAACTTGTGACAGTAATTACACTGCACACTTTTCTTCCTAGCAGGATCAAAAGGCTGAAAAGAACCTTTCTGCTGAAAGGACTGAGAGGACTGATATTTAGCAGCAAAAGCATTTTCTGAGGAAGCTGATGAAGCACCACTACCAAATTGCTGTTTCCAACGATCCTACTACAGTAGTTTGGTGCATAACTCTGGAAACTTCAGATCAACATTTGTGGTGGTAATGTTGAGAGTTTCTATGAAGTGTTCATAAGATTTTGGTAGACTTTTCAGAGTGATGACTACCATATCTTCTTCCTCCATGGTCCGACCAATGGCTTCGAGCTGATCTTGAATGTCTTTAATCTTGTTAAGATGTTCCTGTAAAGACATATGTTCGTCCATCATGATGGAGAACAACTGATTCTTGAGAAAGAAGGCTCTGCTCTTGTCGGATGTCTCGTGCAATTCCTACAAATGTTGCCAGATTTCGACAACTGTCTTACCGGAAGGAATCTGCGGTAACTGATCATCAGTCATAGAGAGTTTGAGAAGCGTAACAACCTCTCGATTTCGATCATCAAACTTATCTTGATCGGTACCAGCTGTACCAAGACAGAGCTCTTTGTTCATAACGAGCTAGTCGAGACGCCTATATTAAAAAATGGTCAACATTCTCTGTTTCCAAATGTTATAATTGGTGCCATTAAAGCGCTGTCTGCCTTCCAACATCAAATTGGTTAGCGAGACCATCTGCACGTTTCCAAAGACACAGAAAACAACAAAGTCTGGCATGGATTTTAATGCAGATGCCGACTGATGCGAACAAAAAACTGACCGGTGTTGGAAACAAAATTCAAATCTGAACGATGCACCCAGAAAATTCTGACAACTACCTAGTTGAGATATTACAAAACCCACATCAAATCTGTAATCTGAATTTTTTTTTCGACAAACGAGCCACACACAGAAAAAATATGTCAATTGACAGAGATTCTGACTAAATATTCCTTTCTCGGTCAAACAACGGTATCCATGATTCACCGACTAGACCCTTTCTTTCACATAACAGTGAAATACGCTGCCCAGGAAACAGTGGATAAACACGCAGATCAACGATTCACTGAATGCTACGGGCTACAGAAAATGGTACTTTCCATAGTCCTCTTGTCAACATAGCTTCAGATATATTATAGCACGCTTAGGTAAGAAATTGAGGCTTTTCTTTCACAAGATCCTCGACAGTGATTGATACGTGCCGATATTCCAACAGATCGAAAAACTGTCCTCAACGGAAAAAAAAATAGCGGGCATAAAAAAATTCTGCGCATGAAAAAATACCGGGCATAAAAAAAATTCTGCGCATGAAAAATACCGGGATTAGTATTGAGCTCTGAGCAAGTTCGATCCCCCCTAATCTGTCGACAGTGATGGTGACTGAGACGACGAAAGTATAGTCTCACGCTAGGGAGAAGCCGTGTTAGGCACGCAGGAAGAAAAATGTGCAATTCAGGCCCGACACTGTTGCTTTTTCGTGAGATCACCCAGGATTTCAAGCCAGACTGGAGATGCACTCCGAACCTCCAATCGAAAAAAAATCGATGAAAGCCCTGCCACTGTTGAGTCCAGTTGAAGCAACAACTGTTCAAGGCGCTAATCGGTTTTGTCTTGGAGGAGAAGTTGCAGTCACTTTGCTGCGGAAGACGATGGGGATAAGATTGATTCGGCCAATCCTCTAATTGGTGTGACAAAACCCAACTGGTATACGGCAGGTAGCAGGTACCAGCGTCTATAGAATGGCCTAGATCCAGATCCCTGCGGCATTTATTTAAAACCACGTAGATTTAGAGCCTTTCAGTTTATTAACTGTGACCCTAAATGAAAACTGATGGAAAAAAGTTCTCCACAGAAGAGCAATTTCGAAATGAAGCACTAAATTTTTCAAGCTATGAAAAATTATTTCGAAATAATACCAAAGCTCTGATACATAATGAATGAATGAATTGAATTGATTTACATGAGCAAATGAAGCTCAATAAGTAATACATAGCTATTTACAGAAATAAAAACATCAAGTTTCTATTAGGGAATAGAAACAACGAGTTTCTTCTAAGAAACTACTAAAAAGAGAAAAATAGAAACAACTAATAAGAATGAGCATTAAACACTAAATAGCATTATTCTAATACGTACCATTTTTTGTTTTTGTTTTGTTTAATATATTAGCATTATTATATATATAGTATTATTATTATAATTTAAAAAAATATATAAAAAGAGAAGGGATTGTTATAAGGAAGTTTTGATTTAAATTCATATTTTCCAAAAAAAAAAAACGGAATATTAAAGTTAATTAAAGAAATGGGGTTTTGAAGGAATGATAAGTTTTGAAAGGTTATTTAAAAAAGGAAAAGAAAAGAAAATTGGAGTAATATTTTATTGTAAAGATTAGAAAGGGTTACCTTTAAAACCCTAAGTCCATCTCAACAAAACAAAATGGAGTCAACCATTGAAGAAAAAAGAACACATTCTAATCTTGAAATGAAGGAAAGAAGATTTTCGGAAACCTCATGTAATTATGCTTTAGTGCTATTTAGAATTAAAGGGTCTATTGCAGGGAAAGATGTTACTATTGTTATCTCACCCGCCAAAGATAAAAATTATGTAAAGCCTAAAATCGCAAACCAATTAGTGATTCCTGAGTCAAATATAATCATAAAATTAGATTGTTTTGACAACATAAAATATGATATAACCAATTTACAATTAAACATTAGAGATTATACATCCATATCACAATTCTCAATTCAAACCCGATGGAACAATCAAGGTGACATTATTTTGGGTTCACCCTCGATGCAAACTCTAGGGTCTTTGATCCTAAATAAGAAAAAAGAATTTTTGACATTTCCATACAAAAAGAAAAAAATAACATTACAAGATGTTACACTGAAGCCAAATTCAGTAACACCAGAAGACATAAAAGATATTTCAAAATTATTTTTTCAAGAAGTAAAAAAGTGTTAAAAAATATGCAAAATGAAATTGAAAAAATCAATGTTGATAGAAATGAAGAAGTTTCTTGAATTAAAGATCTTAGTGAAAAATTACTAATGCAAATTAAGAAGCTTAAGAAGGACAAGAAGTCGTTAAACAAAGGTTAGAATATTGTACTCAAGTGGAAGTATTGATGTCTCTAGTCGTAACAGTTTCAGTTGAAGATAGAGGAACAAATATCGATCCAATCAATATCACAACTCAAGAAGAGGATAATCCAGTTGGAGTGAAGATGTACTCAAAAGTTGCAGTTTAAGCAACGAAAATTTTAAGTGAAGATCCAAAAATTAGCCACGCAACTTCCATAGCTAAAGTGAATCAAATACTTCAAGTAAATCAAGAAAATGGCACAGATAAGATAAGGGAAAATCAAATCACCAATACTCCCTATCGACATCCGAACCACAAAAGTAGACATCCCAATTAATCTATGTATCTGTGTTACTCAACACAAAAACAATAAACTCATGTTCTGAAGAATAATGATGTCGACACAATCAAGATTGAAGATAACAAATTATCCCAACTATCAAGTAATTGCCAAGTTCCACAGAAGATTAATTTAGGATGGTCCAATCCCTTCTCAGTGGAAAGTTTTGTTTATCACTTGGAGGATCCTATCATCTTGTATCAACGAAGATGACAACTCCAAGAATTCGTAAAAGACACGAACAGTTTACATGACAAGAAACAGATGACACGCCTTGTCAGTGATAAGCTTTGGGGACAAAGCTTTTTGAAGAGGAAGGCAATGTTATGAATATAATTTATATAAAAATAATGTAAATATAGTAATGGTTAATTAGTACATTAATTAGTGATTAGTATTGAAGAGGCATGTCTCTAAGGACATGACCGTTTATGAAGAGGCACTTGCCTAGGCATATAAGTAGGCCCTCACCTTGATTTGTAACATCATCTCACTTGTATTCAAATATTCTTATATATAATTGCTTGTCCTACGATGGATGTCTTTGTCTTTGAAGTATTCTGAAGATTATTGTAGGTTATGAACTTTGTTCATAACATAACTTCCCTACGAGGCTACCAATTGGTTTAGAAATGCCAAAACGATAAGTGAGGAGTTTGAAACTCAACCTGTGGTTCAGTCTATATTGGTTGGGCCCTTTAGTATAATTTTTCATGCAGTGGAAAAAAGCTTTTGAGGTCCTACTGCACAATTGTTGGCTCAATCTGAGCATTTCTGAATTGTCCATCTCTTCAACAAAGTTAAAGAGAAGAAGCCCTTTTGGTGAGGTTTCTAATTCCTATGTGTAATATCCCCAATTTTCATTTTCATCATTAGAGATGAGTTTGGGGAGAGGACGCAATTCCGGCATCGGGACTTAGGAGGAAAAGAGAATATTGTGGCTCTAGTGGAAAGTGGGGACCACAAGAAAGAAAAATTCGATGCAAGGAGGGAACTCGTACTCTTGGAAGAGAGAGGAAAGAGAAGGGAGTGCGGATTAAGAGAGAGAGAGAGTGGAGACCACAAGGAGAGAAGGAGACACAAATTATAAATAGAGCAAGAGGCACTCATTTTGATCAGTCATTCATCTATTCTGAAGCTTGTCTTTGACATAGCATGCTTGAGTGAAAGCTAAGTTTGCAAGTGCTGTTTAGCACACGAGTGTCTCCGAGCAGAGATCTCAACCCTTGCTTCAGTGGACATCGAGTGCCATCCCAAGGAGGGAGTTCTACTGAGTCCCAAATCGTATGAACAGCAGGGAAAGTAGCAGCAAGGAGGCCGAGTTACAGCAGCAGGGAAAGTAGCAGCAGAGAGGTCGAGTTCAGCAGCAGGGAAAGCTGTCGCAGCGTAGGGACTACACAATGCTTGGAGTAGACACACTTGGGAGTTGATGAGTGAAGGGAGTCTGGTCCTAAATCTTGAGGTCAAGTCTGGGGAAGTGTTGTGGGGGATTTTCTAGCATTTTGGCGGAGCAACAAATGTAGCATCTGCTATAGGCTATATCTTTTGCTTGTGGAGGAGGGTTGAACATTTGGGGTCAATTTTGGAGCATCAAGACTAGGACAAAAACCCTTTTTCGGTTTTTGACAAGGACCTCAGAAAATTTGACAGAATTTTTTGGGTAGATTTGAGGGGTCAAACAAGGGTCCCAATTCAATCAGTTGCTAGAGGAGCTAAGCGATGTAGGGCCGAATTTTCGAAGTCTAGCATTGGCGAATTCCTTCGTTGGTTATTCTGGGTATTTCGTGGAGAATCCAGGATTAATTTCCCAAATTTTTCTGAGCACCGGAGAGGTTCCTAGCAGCAGATCCATTAAGCCAACAACATATTTCTGGGCATCTTCAGCGAAACGCTTGAGCAACATAGCAGCATTTTGGTGGAAGGTGTCTTATTTGTCATTTGGGGCTTTGCTAGCTTGCCTTGAGCAAGCCCAGATGTATTCCTTCCAACACCTTATTGTACACCCATCTTTATTAATAAAAGGAGCTCAACAATGCAATTTTTGGTTTGAATGTGTGTTCACTGTTTATGGTGTTTTTGTCTATGTTTGCTTTGCATATTTACTGTTAATTTTCCTTAGGGATATTACAGTCGTATCAAAGCCATAATCATGGTTCACCCTGTGGGAAACACTTCGTTCTATGACAAGACTAAGGAAAAAAATTAAGAAATTGTGGGATCCACAGAAAAGTTAGAATCAAACAACATGGCGGTAACCATGAATGAGGTGATTAGGATGCAACAAATGACGATTGATGTGGGGGAGAAGTTGATTCATTTCGTAATTCAGAATCTAGACATGATTGCGATTGATGTGGAGTTATTGGGAGAAAACTGGAGGGCATACCAATCATTGGGTCATGGCATTCAGGCATCCCTCTTTTTTTGGGAGTTCTGTGAACTAAGAGGCATGCACGAACCAATGAAGATTCAGTGGAATTTTGCGGGGATGATGAGGAGGATTAGGGAAGAGGACGAGAGAGTAGTTCAAGGAGCCATGGTTAGCAAGGAGATAGTTGAGCATACACCCATTGATGAGATGGCACCTGTTGATGAGATGCCACCCGTTGTTGAGGTATCCATTGATGAGGTATCCCGGGTTGTGATTGAGTTCTCAAGTGATTGTAGTGCACCACAGGTTGATGAGGTGCCGCGAGACATCTCCAATATTGATGAGGAGCCAATAGGTACAGGGGCATCTAGATATATGACATAGTTGTCGGACGACAGTCACCTACAGCTGACGGGTGAGCATGTCGTGCATGTTGGGTTGTCTATGGTGGAGTAGTTGGAGGCTCATATCAAGCCCATGATGGAGGAGGATGTGCAATCATCGTTTAGGCTAGCCTTAGATGAGGGGAAACATAGAGACCACACATTGGGATTTCAGCACAGTTTGTTTCAGAGGCGCACTGACAGGATTTACAATGTTATTAGCCCATCCCTATGCATTGGATTGAGAGAGGTGGAGTTGTGTAGACATACTAGAGGGGATGACTAGGTTAGCAGCACTATAAGGTCACCTTTTCCCATTAGAGGGAGAGAGACAAAGTTGCCTAGTCAGATCTTATGTGTTAACCTGGGCAGCGGGATGAGACAATCAGAGTTTCATAGGGTGCAACATCTGCATGTGGGGGTTGTTTTACGTGTAAGAGTTCGTGCATTCGATCCCTCTGTTGGGGTTGGGTGGCGAGAGATTCTGAGCTGGTACCCTGTGGAGTGGGCTATGGAGATGGTGGTGGACCTGGGTGTAGCTCAACAGGAGCTTCCAGGCACTGGGGATACTGACAATGCAGACTGGCATTGGGTTTTGGGTGGGACTACCTATCATTTCCCTAGGTATGCTCGTTGACTACAACCTGGATGGTATATTTGACCTAATAGTTGAACATGTAATTTGCTAGGGGAGTCTCGGTCAGCACTAGAGGCCAACCACTTTATGGATAGACTCCTTCGGTTGTCTTTGTATGACTTCTGTACATGGGATCACGGGATGGTCAACATACTTTGGTAAGAGTTTGTCAGATGTGGTGGTATTGGCAGGCCACCAGACGGTGCCTTGTATGGAGCTGGGGACTCTTCACGTTTGTGTGGGGCACAAAGGACGCAAAGGAGCAACGTAGTGGTAGCATCAGTGATGACACATAGGGAGAGTCACTTCTCGGATCCCTCAGAGGGGATTTGAAGTGAAGATCCATTCATTGGTGGGCATAGTGATGTGATGGTGGAGGTGATGATATCGATCAAGTGTGGGCTAACACGTAGAGACTCAGCTCTAGGCCATCACATTTATGGATGTGTGGGAGCATCTAGTATTGAGCAGTGGACTACAGGTGGACATGGAGATGCATGGTGGTGTGCTGTGGTGTGTTGGGTTACATGGTGAAGTAGGAGTGCCTTACATCACATTGAGTACACATAAGCAGTGACTGGTGCCTTGACAAAAACAGGACGAGGGGTGGTACAGGATGGTATAGTCTTAGCCGGGGGTATCTTGTGGTGTATGCAGCTTATAGTGGCATGACGAAGAGTACAACGATACTTGGTGGTATACGGTGACACAAGATGCAACGCAACAGACTCTTGGAGCGTTGCCCCTAAGGATACTTATGGACCAAGGCATTGGGTGTACCATTAGATGCAACTCACCTAAGAATGATGAAGACATTGTTGAGCATCTAGGGACATTGTGTTTAGCGGAGACAGTTCTTCGAGGGAGTTATCAGCAGTTCCAAGGCAAAGAAAGTGTCGTCCATAGGATCACTCTTGAGCATTTTGACAGAATTTCAATCATACCCTTTGGGACATACTTGTCGATTACCCTCCAGTATTGCTTACAATCACAGAGTGTTTGGTTGTTTACCCTTGACACTCTCCATTTAGGCAACGGGGCATGAGAGGCTCACCCTAGCCATTTGGATGAGACACCGCGTGCGATGAGCCGGGAGGAGACTCTCTAGTTGAGACCCTTGGTAGGTGCATGAGTTGTCGGCTACAGGCTTAGGGATGGCGTGGTTGATAGCCGAGGTAGTATTTTTCTCCACCCCTGAGCTCACACTTGAGGGATGGTGGATGGTAGACTTCGTCTTTAGGAGGGTACCTAGACTACGAACAGTGTCTAGGTGTATCGTCAGGAGTTGGGATAGCAGATTTCTCTGTGTGGTTTGGCAAGAACAAGGAAAGTTAGCATGCGTGGGACATACTCCTGATACTTGGGGTCCTCCCAGGGGATACATACAGGGGTCAGAGATGAGGGCCAAATGGGTTCTAGCAGATATCAATGCTACGCAACGACACCTTGTGAGGGCAGGGTTATGAGCTCCCCGAGTCCCAAGACGGGAGCATCTGAAAATGTCGCTCCCGCACTTGTTTTCGCTTCCGCTCCCCGCTTCCGCTCTCTCTCCCAAGTAACACTGGTCTTGGAGTGCATGGGATGGACTACGTGGTAGGACAACTTCATGAGGAATTGGGCATGGTGCCACATTATTGTGATCCCGTACTCATTGATGGTATACATGGGACTTCTGGTACTTATATCGAGAAGGATAGTGAGTGGAGTGTGGGGAGCTTCAGGTGGGACAAGATGGATTGAGATCCTGGTATTGAGGGATTCTTTCATGTCAAGACAATGCAGAGACATGGGATGACTCAGTGGCACATTTGGAACCCTGGTATTACTAATGATGATAGGGGGATTAGTAGACAGAGGAGGCACTGGTTCAAGATTGCTTGAGGACAAACAATTTTTGGCGAGGAGGATTGTAATTTCCCCAATTTTTATTTTAGCATTAGGGATGAGTTTGGGGCATAGTTTTAAAACTCCGACTCCGACTCCGACTCGGCCGAGTAATGACTCCGACTCCGACTCCGAAACGGTAATGACTCGGCCGGCTCGTTTTCAATGACTCGGTCGTTGTAAAAAATACATTAAATATTTAGTTTTTTTATAAAAAAACATAATTTTGAAGATTTTAAACATAATTTTATATAATAAAAAAACATAATTTTGAAGATTTTAAACATTTACAAATTCTTTTATATACCTTTACCATCTGCATAGATCACATAGACAATAAATTTCCTAAAATATCAAATGCAAATACATTAAGACCACTACTAATGAAATCACTACCTTAACTAAATTGTCAGCTATATTAACAACATCGATCAACTATATTATGTTATATAAATATATATATATATAAAGAAATTATGTACAAAATATTATATATAATGGCAAATGTTATCAACTGCCTTTTGTATGGCAACTTTTTCCTGAATTTCATGATAGCCAAATTTGAATACAAACTCTAACCAGGTGACTATGCTTAGATGATTCCTTTGGAAGCATTCTCAAATCCAATAAAGGAAGAGAATTCCCATCAGGGAAGTATTGATAGTAGATACTCCATATAGATGAACAAAAACTTAAACCCATTGAACAGAGTATTTATTCCACAAGAGCTTTCCAATGACTTGAACACTGACATGAAACTTTGTCATAGACATTAAATCCATGCCGACAAATTTACAAAAGGTAACCTGTACAGTATCTCAAGGGAGTGGCTAGGGCATCTCCTAGGTGAATAAAGACAAAGATTAAAAAGAAATAAATTGCAACAAAAAGTTAATCATTTACTTTGACACTAGACTGGATCTTTAACTATTAACAGAAAACAAATCCTATTAAGTTCTCCAGGAGCAATCAAGAAAACTTATTGAAAAAAGCAAGTTTGTTTTATAACAGTATTGCAGGCATTTAAACATTGCAAATAAAGGGGTCTTCATAAAAAATCAATGCATCCCTGATAACTGTTTGAAGTTTGAACTCCAAAATAACCATCAAACGAATTTAAAATGCCAAAAAAATCAGTTAAAATGCTTGCGTTAGCGTGCGGGTTCCGTGCCTAATCAACTCGGCCGTTTCATAGTGGACTCGGTCCGTTTCGGCCGAGTCAGCAATGACTCGGCCTTTCGAACCGGGTTATTCACCGTTTCAATTGGCAGCCCGAATGACTCGGCCGAGTCATTGCTGACTCGGCCTTTCGAACCGGGTTATTCACCGTTTCAATTGGCAGCCCATCGACCCGGACCAACTCGGCCGAGTCAATGTTGACTCGGCCGTTTCTTAAAACACTGGTTTGGGGAGAGGACGCAATTTCGACATTGGAACTTAGGAGGAAAAGAGAATATTGCGGCTCTAGTGGAAAGTGGGGACCAGAAGAAGAGAAATTCGACCCAAGGAGGGAACTCACACTCTTGGAAGAGAGAGGAAAGAGAAGGGAGTGCTAACTAGGAGAGAGAGAGAGAGTGGGGACCACAAGTAGAGAAGGAGCCATGAATTATAAATAGAGCAAGAGGCACTCATTTTGGTCATTCATTCATCTATTCTGAAACTTGTCTTTGACATAGCACACTTAAGCAGAAGCCAAGTCTGTAGGTGCTGTTTAGCACATGAGTGTCTCTGAGCGGAGATTTCATCCCTTGCTTTGGTGGACTTCGAGTGCTAGCCCAAGGAGGGAGTTCTACTTAGTCCCAAATCGTACCAGCAGCAAGGAGGACGAGTTACAACAACAAGGAGGCCGATTTCAACAGCAGGGAAAGCTTTTGCAGCATAGGGATTGCGTGCTTGGAGGAGACAAACTTGGGGGTTGAGGAGTGAAGGGAGTTTGGGCCTAAAACTTGAGGTGGAGTCTAGGGAAGTGTTTTGGGGGCTTTTCCAACATTTTGGTAGAGCAATAAACGTAGCATCTGCTACAGGCTACATCTTTTGCTTGTGGACGAGGGCTGAGCATTTGGGGTCAATTTTGGAGCGTCAAAACTAGGAGAAACCCTTTCTGGGAGTTTTTGGGCTTTTGATAGGGACCTCAGAAATAATTTGGCAGAATTTTCTCGATAGATTTGAGGGGTCAAACAGGTGTCCCAATTCGGCTACCAGCTAGAGGAGCTAAGGGAAATAGGGCCAAATTTCCGAAGTCAAGCATTGGCCAATTCCTGCATGGGTTATTCTGGGTATTTGGTTGAGAGGCCAGGGTTAATTTTCTAGAATTTCTGAGCACTGGAGAGGGCCCTAGCAGCAGATCCATCCAGCCAACAACGTATTTCTGGGAATCTTCAGCACAGTGCTTGAGCAGTATAGCAGCATTTTGGTGGAGGGTGTCTTAATTGTCAATTGGGGCTTTGCTAGCTTGCTTTGAACAAGCCCAAGTGCATTCCTTCCAACCCCTTATTGTACACCCATCTTTATTAATAAAAAGAGCTCAGCAGCGCAGTTTTTGGTGCAATTTTATTGTTTGAATGTGTGTTCACTGTTTATGGTGTTTTTGTTTATGTTTTCTTTGCATATTTACTGCTAATTTTCCTTGGGGGATATTACACTGCGCTCGTCCCCATGTGGGATTCCCATTTTTCTCTGCCTCAGGTACCAAGGACTGCCTTTGGGACTATTCTTTCTAGCAGTAACCAGTGTGGGCATTCTTATAATGACTCTATTAACAGCTTAGGCCTATTCATTTGTTGTTGATATAAATGTTAGGGCTGTCTTCAAAAGAAGCAATTTTGGAATGAAATTGAGACTTAATACCTCATGAAACTCCATAGGTACTAAATTCCAGGGCTCTTTTGGGCACCATTGCTGCCTGCAATCAAAACTGGCATGTCTGAAGGGTTGATTTTTTATATTTAATTAAGGGCGTTAAATTGCTGTGGGTTGTTCCTGCCACTTACACTCATTTCATTGAACTCATAATTTCAGCTCTAGCCAGTCCCACTTTCAGACCTCCAATGATTCTCTGGTTTAAATTTTATATCTTTAAATTGCTGATGTAGTTTCCATGAAACTTCCCAATATTGGCTGCAAGAGGTTTACTGACAGATTGATCTAATTTCAAGATTGATCTGTGTATTTTCAAGATTGACACCTCTTTCTTTTATCATCAGGTGTGTTTCTTCTTTTTTGATAGGCTAGTGGCAACTGGTTGCACTCTTTACCTTGAACATTTGTAGACATAAGTAAAATTATCTTTTCATATCTTGGTGCATGTTGATCTAAGTGTCGCACCTTAAATGACAACAGTATTAAGCAGGTGCTGCTTATGATTCTAAATCAAAGCTCTGTTCTTGTTGCAGCAATACAAGTATCCCCTCATTTATAGATTGGTGGTGTAGATAATAAGATGAGGATAAATTTGATTAATGTCCAACAACTGACCACAAAAGCAGGTCAATGGGACTAAAGTATATATCTAGTCTAAATACACCGTGGGAGTGCTAAAGCAACTCCTATAACAATTTTGAAAGAAAGAAGCTAAAGGATTTAAAAGAGAATTATCTAGCCAAGAGTTCTAACCTTGTAGTCCAATAAAAAAATAGATGTTGTGATACAATCTGAGACTGGATATCTTGCAGCTGTATGAGAGAGGGAGAAGGAGAGAGGTGACGTCAAGCTTTGATGGTCGAGGGTGAGGGAGGGGTCCTAGATGTGGCCTTGCCATGAGAGTCATTGCTGTATGAGAGAGGGAGAAGGAGAGAGATGACGTCAAGCTTTGATGGTCGAGGGTGAGGGAGGGGACCTAGATGTGGCCTTGCCGTGAGAGTCATTGATCACTGTGAATGGGCTGATACAATAGTGGACAATATTCCTCATGGAGTGGCCAGGAAAGAAGACCCATTTGTACTATCCTGAGGAGGGCAGAAGACTGAGGAAGCCCTGTTTTTCTATGATCGAATTTTAAGGAAAAGAAACTCCTGATAGAAGATTGCCTACTTGGCTGAGGGTGTAAGGCGGTCCAATGGCTAGCAGGACCCTTCGATGGGGTCTGTCTCGATCTGGCTTGTCTATCGGTCTGGTGATGATCCATAATCTGTATCCTGGAGAAGTGGCTCATCACCATGCAAACTAAGCAAATTTAATTTTAGCCCTTGCAGCACATCGATGACCGTCAAAGTTCTCTGTATTCAATTTTGATTTGTAGTTAGTTGCAGTTATTCTTTTTAATTCTTGGAGCTCAAAAGTAATATAATACCAGCATTTTGTAGATAGAAAACTGTGAATAAATACAATCTGTTAATGCATGGAAGCATACGGTCTGTGCTAAGGATATGTCATGATGTTTTATTCAGAATATGTGCTTATTGTCTTTTATTGGAATTTGTTTCAATGCTTTGAGAGTTGTTTGGACATGATTTTTATTTGTTTTGAAATGGTGCATATGTTTTAATTTTCACTCATGTTTACACAACGATATATCATTAAATCATACATTTGTTGGACAAAGTAGAGATATGCATGTGTTTTCACAACATTTACAGGAAGACCCAACATGACTGCTTTGGTGCCATTCAGGAGGGTACAATTCTGTTTTTAAACTGGCTCTTTTAGCATGACAGTGAATGGCTAAAATCTATATGTAGGCATAGCCATTCACACAAGTGTAAAATGGTTTCCCTCGTCATTAAAGGTTGGCCTGCTCCTTGGATGAGCCTTAAACAAGGAAAATTTGAGGGGCTAACTTTTGCAAATCGGCTAATTTTCCATGCCTTTTCCAAAATTAGATTCAGCAATTTCCATTTTTTTTCAAAAGATGATTTGCCCAGATTTTATAGGATAAAATCATTTTACTTCAAAATTCATCAAAATTTATATACATATACAAAATCATTAGAAATTTGAACATTTTCACAAAAATATCACCAAATTTTTTACAGTTTGCATATTAGGGAGTAGTAAGATTTGCCAAGGTTTCTATACTTTGTTATAAATTTCCGTCCTTAAAATTTTCCCTGGTTTTGAATTGGTACAGTTAATGCTTTTACTAGAGGGGATAGTTACTGCAGCTGTGTGGACATATCCTTTTGGAGCAATAGTGATATCCACAGTTTATTTCTTGTTATTGCTTAACTATGATTTTAGTTTTTCATTATGAGGGTTGAATGTGAAATGACTCTTGAGCATGCCAATGTTGGTATAAGTGTAAATTGAAGGAAAGGATAAAGCTGAAGGAAGTACTATAGGGATTGTATGCTTGTGCATCCATAAGAAATGTACCTACATTTTCTGGTATTTGTTTGGTTAATTCAATTCGTTGTTTCAGCATTTTGGTAGATCCATCTTTGCTTCAAGAAGGGCTGCACTATTTTGAAGTACATGGTATTGATTGCAAGGCACCTCAGCGTGGACCACTTTTTAGACTACCTGTGACAATTATAAAACCTTTGGTGCTGAGAGAGACACCTCCAGTAGCTTCATTTTCAGGGTTGTCCTTTGATGCAGGTGACTTGTTCTTCCTGGATTATATTATAAAAACCAGGGATTGTTCTTAAAATTTGGTTTATTGTACATTATAGCTTTTGCTTATTATAATAAATTTATGTCACATATATCCCTTGATGAGAGTGTTATGTTAAATCTGTTGGTTAGGCTGTATTAATGTGCAATATTCATCTTAGATACTTAGTTATTGCTAAATAATATTCGATTTTATAAGATTTATACCTCAACTTTTCTGTGAAATAAATAAATTGCAGTTTGAGAAATGAATGATTCACTGTCGTTGTTGAGGGAAATTTAGCGGGGATGGTTGACCTTCCAGTGATCTTTTGACAAGCTTTTAATGAAGAAAAAGGCTTTCCAGTAGTCTAGGTATTAAATTGTTAATGTAATGATACACAAACTTACGTGATATTAGATATTATTTTTTTATAACAATACCAACAACTTCCATGATATTAGTTATCAAATGTAACAATACCAACAACATACCCATTTGAACCTTTATTACATTATCAATGTGTTTGGGGAAAAACTCAGCAAGGTAGAAGAGTTAAGAGTTTGACTCGTCCAAGGAAAAATTCGACAAAAACTTGGTGAGAACAAAATTAAAGGTCATGCACATTTTTAATTTCAAATATATGCCCATAAAATACAAAATGTCAAGAGGTCCAAAATAATCCAATCTATAACATGTGGTCAGAAAGGATTAAAAATGGGAACTGTTACCATTCTGTTTAGCAGATTGCTAAAGCTCATACAATCTGCTATGATCGGCACACAAACAAGATGGAGGTCCACTTTCACCTCGGCCTAGTCCCACTATTCAAGCCTTAACTCCTGCTAGAAGAATATGGGAGGCTTCTCATGAGATAATCTAACCAACCACAACGCAACCAGTGCCTTATAATAGTTTCTAATTGGTTGAAGGAAGGAGTTTTTAATGCTGTCCTGCTGGCTTAATGTAACATCTGCAATGTACAGTTAACTAAACCAACCTAAAAGTACAGTAAAACTTAATGAAATTCAACAAATAAATAATCAAAATTAGGGTATGGAAAATATGCTAAACTGAATAGAATCTAATTATGTAAATTGGTACTTGGTTAGAAGAGATTCCGAACAAATATGCTTGTCATCTTGTTTAACAGGATTGCAAATCTACAAATAAAATTCTCTAACAACAATTAAAATACTATATATCATATAGGTAGTCAGTTGTGATCTACAGAAATTATCCTAACCAAATATATGAATATTTTTGAGATTGACAATTGGTTAGGGGGTTTCTTGATGAAATTCCTTGCTGCCCTGTTTTTAGCATGGCTGTAGAAGTGAATCCCTTCAACCACCCACCCAAAAGTATTAGGGGACTTCTAGATCTTAGATCTAAGGGTGGGGAGGCTAAAAGTCTAAATGATGGTCAATTTAGACCACCTTCAAGCCTTGGACCTATACTGAAAATTCAATTTTAGAGGGCCTTGGGGTTTAAACCCGTTGGGTATTTACCCTGAAAATTATTTCGGCTACTAAATAAGACTTTTAGATGCTGAAATTATTTATTTTAAGCTTCAATTGCAATTTTAAAACAATTAAAATGAATCTGAACAAATACAAGGCAAAATAAAATACTTGATGTGTTGAGCCTTGTAGAGTACCTTTTTGGTGAAAATTTGCAATTTGAAATTTATAACGACGACATATATTTGCTGATCTGGACACATAATACTAGATATATCTGTGTAAAATATGATAAATAAAGCTCAAGAAATCAGATATATCTATTCCATTGGTTAAGATCTAAATTATGTACTTTTTTTCCAATGGTTTACTAGCTAGAGAGATATGAAAACTAAAGTAAGTTAGTAAGATATGAGAAAAAATAAAATTGAAAGGAAATTTGTTTTAAAATTTTTGTCAATAAATAGTTGAGAAAGTGAGGATTTATCTTTGCTTTCTCTTACCACTTTGCCAAATTGTGATCACAACTCTCGTTTACCAGCTTTCCCTTTAGGACTAGGAATGAATGATGAGTTAAGGATGAAACTATTTCACTCAAAGCACTCTAGTATAACCTTCAAAAGATCTAATTCCACTGGGATGATCTACTCCTTCGAGATGCCCTAATTGCTATAGCATTAGCGTCACCAATATCCCACAAATTTGGTTGAAGGTTCCTCTTAGAGGACTTGTCCAACACTTATATTTGTGTCTTCTTGATTGTAGCAAAGGGTCAGATGATAATCTCCCCTTCCACATGGTTGTCCACCCCTCAATGGATCACTGCAAACTATACCTACAAGTCAATGTATTAAGCACAAATTATAGGTTAAAGCTAAGAAAAGAAAGCATAGCAAAATCAATTCAATACACGAGAGTATTTGGCAAAATGCGGTTTCTTGTTCCATAACATAAATAATCTCACAGTCAACAACAATTACTAGAGGAGAGGCTAGCCGTTCATAATTTTTTTTTTTAATGCCAAGATAATGGCTAGTTTGGCTCTCTCTAGAAAACAATATTTTCTAGTCACATGTTGGAGACTTAATAATTTTTTTCAATGAAATATTAGATTAAATTCATGACTTTTCCCACAAAGGGGTTGAAGTAACTCTCACAACCCAAAAACTCAACATTTTGCTATCAAAGTATACAAAAGTCAACAATATGAAGAATATTAGGCTTTCGTGCTCAAAGATTCCACTAGATTGACATCCAACAACTGCTTCACCCGTTGATTGTAACTTGAGTTTGACAACCTTTTTCTAGATATTCAATCCATAGTTGAATTTTCCAATTCTGCCACTTGGATTTGCTGTAACTCAATTTGATTTCATTTGGGTCTTGCTTCGTTTGACCAAATTATCCCCTACATTGACACATTATCCCTATTTCCACTTCATTAAGACCTATGTGATATCTCTAAAGTTCTTCGGAAAATACATGGCTTTTGTTCTTCTTGTTATGTAGACCAATTTTGACATATTACATGTCAAATTCTAACAAAATCTCCCCTATTATGCCACCTGGAAACTTGTCTTACGTCACACACAGGTAGATGATCTCTAACATTGATGAGGATCTGGAAAATATCAAATATGGGTTTTGTTCCTCTTAGTGAGTAGATCATTTTTGATGTAATGTATGTGAAAATCTGACTAATGCTCGACTTGTTTTGTTCGCTGGAAACTTGTGCCACTAGTTTGACCAACTTTGACTAGTCATATCTTAAGAATGCCTTCACCAAATGGAAAAATTCCATATGGCATGTCATACTCTCATTGAGCTTTGCAATTTGATACCTTGTTGAATTTTTGACTTTCGGGACCACTTTCCATTGGGAAACATGAATTGCATTTAGAAGGATGGAAATGTTGGTTATTGTGAGACTGCCATGTCTGAGAAACATCTAAGGGATACAACACCAAATCCAAGGCCACTTACAGACTCTATAGACTCATAACTATGTGATAAGACATAACTGCAACTTGATGCGACCTGGACTGGTCCATACACTAGTGATCACGCCATAAGCATGGCTCCCATAAAATCATGAGTTATCATATAAGCCCATTCAAGGCCCTCTAGTCCTATCCAGGACGAAAGGGAACCAAAATAAACTAAAAGGGACTAGCCATGGTTCGACCAAAACACATTGACGCAATGTGACATAAGGTCTAGGATGGATATAGAGCCTCACATGGTTGTTACATAGCTTCTGAATTGTGAACTTGGGTTATAATGGTGTTTAAGAACGTTGAAATGAATATATAGGTGCCCTTGTTGAAATAGGGGTAACAAGAACCAATATTTGGGATCTTCTGTAAGCTATAACTAACAATTAAGAACTATATCCTATACTTTGGGCTAGATCAACCTCAAGGTTGTTGATTCGCATAAGCAGAGACTGTAGAGCGACATCCTTGATTATGCAATCTAATGCCAATCTAATGCAAGGTTTGCGTTGTTCAATTCTATTGCTTCATGATTCTTGTTTGTCATGGATCATGAAATTGGAATTATTTATACTAGAGTCTGGAGCATTGATTTAATCAAAACACCAAATTCAAAAGCTTAGATGAATTGAACTAGTACTCAAGTTTCTCACATAGAATATGCTTGTTGTTTAAATGAAATTGTAATGGACAAATGCTAAGCCATTCAAACACTAGGGTGACATGGATGGATGCTTCTTGTCATGATAGTGGTCACATAAGCATAGTTTTGTGGTTGTGATGGTGTTGTGGTGTTGAGTAGCGAGTGATCTAGTTTCTCTGTCTTGTCTCTATATGCTTTGTCGCATCCTTCCTATCTCTATGTGTTGTGGGGCTTCCTTAACCATGTGACATTTCTATCTTTTTATTGCATCGTGGCCTTTCTCCCAGTCTAAAATTTGATGTTGTTTGGAGTGGATTTAGGCCTTTGTACCTTATGAGGTTTCCTTACCCATATGACCTTCCTTACCTATGTGACATATCTCTCCCAGTGATGTGTTCTTCCTTCTCTTCGGTTGAATTTCAAGGCTGTTGTTTGGAGTGGATTTGGACCTCTTTTCTTATGTGAGGTTGTTGTTCGTGATTGGTTTTGGGATTTCTGTCTACATATGGAGTGGTTGGGTTTCCAACATGCCCTGGCAATGAGCAACCTTTGTGGGTCATTCTGGGTGTCTTCCTTTGCATTATTTTTGGGTCTTCTTGGTGTTAATCCGTGTTTCGCTTGTGGTTGTGGTTACTTCAAAGGTTGAAATTGACAAAGGTGCAATGGCCAATTCATAGTCTTTGGAGGTGATCGCAACTTGTATTATGACACAAGAACTTAAAGTGTAGTTTGTTGAAGTTGATGCCAAGAAATATTGTTTTGATGGTGTCATTCAGGGGCATTTGTAATTTATTGTCAATAATCTACTAGTTTTAAAATTGTTTAGGCCATAGGGTTTTAAAGGTGTTGAGAAGAAGTAATAAGAGAATTGGACCAATGGTGGCAATGAAAATAGGAAATCACCTCAGAAAAGAAACTCTTCTATTTTAAGAAATTGGCTATCAACCATCATGAGCTTCATAGTGAGTCCCATTTTGACCATGTCCTAGAGAGTCCCAAGATGAATAATATCTCTTATTGCTGTAAACACAACTAGGTGTTAGATGGACATTCCTTTCATCAAAATTTCTTTCTGAGGATGATTTTATCATTTAGTATGAAGGAGAATCCTTTATATTGAGTTCAAACTCTCCACCACATTGGGAGGAGTTAAATTGATAAGTTTCTTCCTATGAAGTAGTCAAGCCTGCTTTTGATCTATTAAAGAAGAAGGTTGTCATCCTTCACATTTTATAATAAGTGCACTTGGAGCAAAGCATCTATGAATTGTATCTTGATAATGGGGTCCATGCGGCTGGAAGTTGGAATCCTTCTAGGGCTTGGCAAGGGGTTTGCTTGTGAAGTGTAAGAGAAAGAGGAGGCACCCAAAATGGTGTTTTTGAATGGAGTATAGATGATTGTTGGTGCCTTAGCTTATGTGCAACCTTGGTTTGGAACCTTTACCACATAGTACATGTTTCAATGTAAATATCTCTTATGGAACATGTTCAAATGATGATGTATCTCAACCTCCCAAATTGTTGTCTTTCTTACTTCTTACTTGCACATTTTGTTAAAGATCGTCCTTTAAACAAACTAGAAACCTTTGGTGCTTCTACCTACTCAAAACCCTATTGTTGAAACTCAAAATTCTATAGACCCTTTTATAAAGATAAATAAAATCTCTTAGAATGGTGGCAAGTTTAGAACAAAAGGAGGTCAAACAACAAGGCTCAAGACTTAAAACAAATTGCAACTAAGTTGTTTGAAGTAGCAAAAAATGTGTTCCCAATAATGGGGGCTAGGTTAGTGTGTCTATTCAGTTCCATTCGAGATAAAGTAAGCATATTGGTTAGATTCAGGAGGCCTCCAATCAAGGTAGTCTACATGGCCCATCTCAGCAGGTTTCCATAGTCATGGGGACATCTATTCTAGGAAATGTTGATGCTACTCCATTAGTACTTCTCGCTTGTTAACAAGGGTGTACATCCAACTTTCCTTCTTACAATGCTCTTTCTTGTTGGATCCCCCCTTGTCAAGGAAGTCCAAGTTCACAATACTTTCAACGTCATTGTTCTTGGAGAGATTAGTGGATTTAGGAAAACAATTATTCTTTTATTGTAGAACAAGGTGGAGCTACATCCAACTTTCCTCCTTCCAATGCTTTTTCTGTATCATTTTTAGAGGCTTCTTGCTCATTGGATGCCCTCCTTGTCAAGGAAGTATGAGTTCACAATTCTTTCACAGTCATTGTTCTTGGAGAGATTAGTGGATCCAGGAAAACAATTGTTCTTTATTGTAAGAGGAGTTGGAACTAGACTCTATTTAAGGAGTAGCTCTCTCCATGATTGCTTGGGGTGTGATTTGGGGAATTTTCCCCTTTGAGCCTTTGTTATATATCTTGAAGACAATGGAAAGTTAAAGTTTTCTCCTACTGTGGCACACTTTCTTGGGTTTACTTGTTAAAAATTGTTGCTTCCTTGATCCACACTTGGGATTGTCATGGAGAAAGTCATTAACTCCACTTGGTGTGGTCTTGGGGGCAAGTTGCAAGTTGGGGCTGTCACCCAATTCCCAACTCCTCTGTCTAGGTTAAGTCCTAGCGAAGCCAAGGGGGTAGTCCCTAAAGAAGAAAACTAAGGCTTGATTAGTGTTGTGCTAAACAAGTTCTAGGAGTTAATATGATTGAAACCAATTTGCAATTCACCATTAACAAGATAGACCATCACATGTGCTTCAAAATAGAGAATGGTTTCGCAAGTACATAAGCCTGACATAACATTCACGACAAAACATATATAAGAGTGCCAAACCAATGAATGAAATACTTAAAGCAATGTAAATGTATGATAAATAAAGAGACCAATGCCAATAATCCATATAGATGCTTGCAAGAAAAGTAAAGTGCTTGGAAATGAAAAAAGTTGAAAGTAAAATACTTGAAGGGTGCTTGAAACAAAATGCTTTGAAATAAGAATTTGGTAATTTGTAAATAAAAGCAATGATATCTCAATCAAGTACACAATGCAAATATAAGGTGTGATGAATTTCCTCTTGGTTGATCTTAGAATTAGTTAGGTTGTCTCTTGAGTTAGTGTAAATTAGGGAGAGATTGCACCTAATCTAGTGTGAATCTTTTTCCCCATGCCTTTGTCCTAGCAAATATAAAGATAGTTGCAAGGAGATTCAACACGGGGAAGCTTCGCTTCAATGAGTACCTGCCTGATTTCACAAGTAGGCCCACTCGCAAGTAGATCCAACATTGGGTTTCCCCAACCTAATTTAACAAGTTGAGTGTTTACTGTCTCCAATCTTGGAAAAAGAAATGGGTGAAATGGGGCCCTATTAAACTATACAACCAGTTAAGCTGGAGGTTAATTTCTCTAAATGCAATGAAAACTCAGATCTAATGGAACTGGCAAGATAAAATACTAAGCTGAACTAATTGTACAAAGGAAATGAAGGCATTGTATGGACAAAAATAAATGAATTCAAGTATGATTGTATGAAGAAAAGGAAATGAATGGATTGCAATTGAGTTTTGATCTAATCTACTTAGTTTTAAATGATGCAACAAACCTTCAATCAATCACATGAAGACCTGCCCCAAATGGGGAAGAGAGAGATGCCTAGGGCAAAATCCTCTAGCTGCCTAGAAAAAATGCCTCTTTATTATATTAGCTCCCTCTTATAAAATGTGGGATGAAAAGGAAGTTTTTTGGAAGGAGTATACAAATGATCCATCAAAAGGGAAAGGTACTTCCTTCCAATAGTTACAAGTGATAAAAAAATCAAACTAAAAGTTACAAAGTTTGGTTTGATCTTTCACTCAATGGTAAGATCAAAACCCAAAAGACGTAGAACTCCCTTATGGATGAAGGGGACAAGTCTAAATGAGTTACAAAATAGTAAATCCTTGAAGGATCCTTGGAATGGATAACCACTTTAAAAGCTTGCTTGGTTTAATGGTTTCAAAAGTTTGCTTGCCCTTGTTGCCAAAATCCACCAATATTCTTCCCCTTTCCAAGGCTGTCCCAAAATCAGTTAAAAGTGAGCTACTCCTTGTCCTTAAAGATGCCCAAAAAGACAGTCAAGAACAACAGTTATAAAAAGTACTAAGAAATGCCTTTAAACAAATCTCCAAAGTTTAGCATGGGTCAACTGTCAGTTTCAAATGCAAACAAGACTACCAAGTAAACCCGACTATTCTCTACTCTATTTTGGCTAAGGAAACCAAGTGAACTTGGTCCCTCCTTAGACAAATTGGATCGCTGTCATAATCAGCGATCCACAAAAAAATCCTTTCACTTGATTTTATAAACGAAAGAACAAGTAAAGTGACCAATGAAATTTATATCTTAAACGATGGAAGAAAGAAAATATAAAGGCTTATGGAAACTTCCTTTTGATCTTCCTTCTTTGAATTGTTTTGGATAGTGTTTGGCCTTTTGAACTATGTGTTCCTTAAAGTCAATGGAGATGGCTAGTCTAGCAGATGACATCCCCAACTCCAATGCAATTGGCAGCTTGTTTCAAAGCAACCACAATCTTGCAAAGCCCAACTATTAGTGTCAACAGGAAGTTGCCATATGATGGCAATGTTTGATTTGTCATTCAACCGAGAACATACAAATCTCGCTAAGCCTAGGATATGTGACAGCCCAAGGAAAACGACAAGTAATTGTAGCTTTCCTTCCGTAGACAAGAATGCCCTCAGGCTATAACACAAAAATAATTGCAATGCAAGAAAGAACTCAATAAAATATACTATGTTACCTCAGGCTACAAGGAAAAACAACATAGGTCCAAGCTTGATGACCTCCAAAGTTTTTGCTTCTTATTACTTGGATAAATAATTTGACAGAGTCACAACAAGCTTCCAGCTTCGAACCCCCCAAAATGAGATCCCAAAGGGTCTCTTTATACAAAAAATGGGAGCTAATCCCAATGCAAAGTGCATGAACAAGTGGCAAATGATGATAATCCTAAAGCAAGTTTGACCTTCCAAATGGCTGAGATGATTGATGAAAACTGATGTCAAGTGCTGAATGTGGCAGCGAGTTACACCTTGACTCTCCAGTGAATATCGTCAAATTCCATTGTGTGTATCCTCTTGAGAAACATGTATGCAAGAGGGAGAGAAAAGGGGGAGTTTAACTCCCATCAAATCAACACTCAAATGAGTGTGGAAAATGCCAAATCACACAGGTATCTTCTGGCTGGTGTGCGTATCCTCCTGGCTGCCAACTTGTAGGGAGAAGTGGAGGAATAGGGGGCCAAGTTCCCCACATAACTCGTGTAAATATCTGTCTAACTGGCAGAAAACTCGTGCAAAAAATTCTGTGCGTGGAGATTCCAAAGTGTCCTGCGCATGGCTGCATAGACTGCCTTTTACTGGCTTCCGGTGGAGTATGATTGGCTGACAGTGAATGTGGGGGACAAAGGTCTGTCCCATGCGGCAGTTTTATGCTACTTTGATAATAACTTTGACCTTCCTTTTTTGGTAATTCGTGGGCCTCAAATACTGCCTTTTGACTGGGCTTATTTGGCAGCCATGTCTCCCATTATTTGTGGGCCTTGTGTGGATGCCCAAACACCTTTTTTAACTCATTCTTATTTTGCCCCCTTTGATTTGGAAATATCATTTTATTTTGTCTCCACTTTATTAATGTTTTGAATTTTTTGCTTTTATATCCACTTTATTAATTTTTTGATTTTTTTGCTCTTATATCATGGGGTAATATTCATTTTTTGACCCTGTTGTCACCCAAATTGTACAGGCAAGATGTGCCAATGCTCAAGACGGGGGCCGCCACTCTGATCCCCGACCTCTTGTTGATTTGGGGTAACATCGGATGTGCTCTAAGCCTCAAATTTTGCAGGGAGGCTTGGGCATAGGTATACCAAAGAACCTAGAAAGCGTTTTGGGAAATTCCACCTAGAAGTGATTTTATTAAAATAATTAATATCTCTAATGGGGTTCCTTAGTCTAAACTTAGGAAAATTAAAATATTAATGGGTATTATTCTAATTAGGGGTGAAACTTCTAGAAAAAACCATAGATCAAGCCAAAACAGTTTGGGCCCTTGATTAAGATGTAATCTAGGCCGTTGGTTGCCCAATAGGAAGATATCAGAAGGGACTTGAGGGTCATTTGGAAAACACAGATAGAGATTAAGAAAATCAATTTTCTGAGTTGAGAATTTCTCAACAGGGAAATCTATTAAGGAGATCTTGCAGCAGAGGGGCAGTGAGAAACCGGGAGAAGGAATTTCCGGAGAGTACAAGGCAGAGAGAGGA
This sequence comes from Pinus taeda, assembly GCA_000404065.3. Taxonomy (NCBI): domain Eukaryota; kingdom Viridiplantae; phylum Streptophyta; class Pinopsida; order Pinales; family Pinaceae; genus Pinus; species Pinus taeda. Next base: position 26,157 of record APFE030924804.1, read on the forward strand.
AAAAAGGACGTCTAGAAGAAGGCTGACACTGGCCTATGCAGTGATGACGTAGAGGCAACACAAACAGAGAGGGGAAGTCGAGTTTCTGCTAAGGGAATTCGAAGTTCAGTTGCCAGAAACCAGGGTGTGAGTCTGGGAGGCAGGAAAGTCGATTTCTCAGCCAGCAGAGGATCCATAGTAGAGAGGCAGCGTAATACCCAAGAGGGGTGACACAAAAGCTGCTCAGGGTGATGCAGTTTTGCACAGAAGCTGCTCAGGTTGACGCAGTTTTGCTTGGGAGCTTGGAGAGTGTTGAGTTTTTGCTGGAGTAGTGGAACAACAGAGTTTAAGCTAAGTAGTAGTCATCATGCCTCCAAAAGCCAGAGATACTGCATGGACTCATTGTGATATGATTGATGGCAAAATGATCTGCAAATATTGCCAAAAATCCATTCAAGGAGGGGGTATTAATAGGTTCAAGCAACACTTGGCTGAGATAGGAGGCCATGTAAAGCCATGTGGAGCACCAAATGAAATAATAGGGCATATTAGGGCAGAATACCTTCAGAAGTTTGAGACTCAAGTCACTAAACCAATAGAGAAGTTTGTGACTGCGAAGTTTGGGAGTCGAGACACAACCAATTGAGTTTGATCATGATGACTCATGAGAAGTTTCAAGTGATAATGTTGATCACTATTATAGCATTATCATATATGTAGACTTGAGTCTTGTAGTAGGCCACTGGCCCCATAGTTTGTAGGCTTTGTTTTTGCACTCTAGATGGAGCCTCATTGCTTATGTATTTTGTCGATGATATGTATTGCACTCGGTGCCATTTTGATATATTCACCTTTACATGGTATATAAATGAGCAATCTTTGCATATTTTGTCTCTATTTGCTTGGAATCATGGTTTTAAATCTTAAAAATAGTTTTTTTCATTAAAAATTAATTATTTAATGTATTTTTCTAAAACCAGTTTGTTTAGACCAAACCAGTCCTGGTTAGACCGATTTCGATCGGTAAACCGGTTCATTAGGTGGACTGGTCGGGTCACTAGTTTCGGTTTTAAAAACACTGATTAATATTTTAACCCATTAATATTTTATTTTTTCTAAGTTTAGACTTAGGAACTCCATCAAAAATATTAATTATTTTAATATCTCTTAAACCGGTTAGAATCTGCCCAAATCATTTCTGGGTCTTGGAGATCTCATGTGCTTTAGCCTCTCCACCAATTTTCATGGCTAGAACACATCTGATGCTACCTCAAATCAACACAAGGGTTCCTTTTATAGATGGAGCATTGTGTGCTTGAGGAACTAGATGATGGCTATGGGGGGTGGCGGGGAGGGAGGATCTCATGCTAGGATTTTGCCCATGCTCTAATCAAATGTCACAAACATATTTTGTATATTAAGTTTTTCTTTCATTATGGTTTTATTTTGCTTTTAACTTTCTTTTAGCTACATCAATCTCTAGGGCAAAGTTTTTTGGCCCAAAGTCAAGGATGATGACGAAGGGTGCCAATTGCCATGACCATCATCCCCTAGCCCGAAGAATGGAGATGGAATAATGGGAAAGATAGAAAGTGGTAAGTATGGGATATCATGGACACGACTTGAATTAGAGCCTCCCCATTAGTGCCTTTCCTATAACCATAAGGCTTCGTATGAGGTTCCACTGGACTAGAGTTAAAGACTAACCTCCCAACAGAAGTGACAGAACAGGAATACAATCAATATCAGTTAATCATTCAGTTCACCCCTTGATTCATATTAGTATGCCCAAAACATCAAGTAAAAGCACATGCTTATAAAATGGTTAAAGTACCTGCAAATGAATGACCCACCTCCCATCATGAAGGAATGTCAGATGGGAGAGAGAAATCTGACCAGAACAAGAAGTGAAAATTCTATGGCATCATGTGATGTGCTGATCAATAGGGCTGCTGGCTTGTTGGCTGTCCAAGGAGGAGAAAAAATTGTCCTATGGGTTACCCACTTTTTGGTGGGTGACTGGCACCATATATGTTCAAAACATTATTTCTTACTCCAATTGGCAATCTTCTTGTTTCTTTCCTTATCTCCTATGGAATAATCGGGACATTTTCCCTCTTGTAACTTGTTTAATATTTCAAGGTTTATTTTCTTGTCCATGGTGAGGTCATACAAGTTGTTGATTGGCTCATATACTTCCTCTATCATTTGGACAAATGTTATATTAAGTGGGGTTAAGACAAACGGAGTTTTCAAAAGGTTTCGAGTCCTGCCTTTTGGTATTACATTCAATTCTGTGGTTTCTAAATGTGTTGTAATATGTGAACCAAGCATCTGGTAATCCAGATCCATATACCATCACAAAAGGCATCCAGAGTGATAACACCAAAGATGTGGCTCATGTCAATGGGGATTTCCTAACTTTTAGGTATCCTCTTAACATGTAGGAAAAAGGCTAACTCATTAAAAAGCAGTCTTGGCAACATGCATACACCAAAAAATGCAGCTACATAAACTCCTAGCTGCATATCTGCTTGTTATATGCTCCACAAAATGGCATTTGGGCCCGAGGCTAGGTAGGTGGGCACACTACATTCTTAAATATCTGAAAATTTGTTCTGTTGTCTTGCTATCTTTAAGTACATCCATAATTTTGTGCTTATCATTGATCCATTTGCATGCTAGCAAAATTTATAACTAGAATATAACGTCCTTTGACTTCTAGCTTTTAGAATTTATGGTTAAACACAAATTCAAATTCTATGATAAAGATGATTTTGAGCTTTCTTGTTGGTGGCAATTACCAATGCTGTTCAATATCTAAGCACAACAGTTTTCTAACAATATAGTTACCTTATCTCCAATTGCTATACCCAAATTACCTGAAGCGTTTACATCAAAGATTGGATTATACCAACTTTTGTAGAGTGCTTTGTTGGCAGAGGTCCTTTGTCCTAGTGTCACTCATGGTTTTCCTTTCAATACTGTTGTTTGAAATAATTATCTGCATTAACTGTTGCAATTTCTGTTTTTCGGTGTCAACTTTTCTGCATTTACTTTTTAAATGCTTTGATGAAGTTCATTGTCTTTTTTTAAACTCTAATGATTTTTCTTGAAATTATTTGTTGTTGAGTTTGAACATGAACCCATTCTTGTGACTTACATTGTAATATGTAGATAGGGAAATTTTAATATATCATAAGGACATCCAAGTTAAGTTGAATAGGTATTTTATAAAAAATTGAAAAACATACATATTATCTGCTAATGTGGTAGATTAGTGTTAGAAATGTAACAACATTTAGTTCAAACGCATGCAAAGTCCGTGACTCAAATATTTATCATCTCTGAGATAATATACTTCAGACTCTCATTTGCTGTAGGATCTTGTGATGGCATCTTAGCATTGGCTCTGGGGGAGTGAATGTTAACTTTATTGCATATGAGAAATGGGATTACATTGTTATTTATTGAGCAGTTTTATTTGCTTTGTTTTGTGTGGATTGTATTTAGGTATTTACATTTCCATATGCAAAGGTATGTTTAATTGTAGATTGTGTCACCATGTGATGCTTAACTTATCATGCAAAACCCAATGAATGCATCTATGACTTTTGTATGAAACATGAAACTTTAAGCTAGAATATTGAAAATTGCCAAGTATACAAGTCATTAATTTCATCGTACTTGTGATGCAAAATAGCATTACTAATGATAGGCCATTGTAAATTGACATGCAAGAATTATACTAATTCTAAACCTAAAATTTGGTCAATGCTAACAAATCTATTGCCCCTCCAACAGGGCAATATCAGGCAGACTTAAAGATTCTCTTATTTATCATTATCCTTATAAATACCTGGCTTTATGATAACAGGCCACATTGAACGGAGATTCGTTGAAGTACCTATTGGTGCTACATGGGTGGAGGGTACCATCCGAACTTCTGGTTTTGACACTCCTAGGAAGTTTTTCATCAGTAGTGTTCAGGTATTGTTTTCTATTACCAAGTACACCAAAATGTTGTCATTCTTGGGTTGAAATCTAAATGTTTACTGATTATGATATGCAGATTTGTCCTAAAAGGCGGCCTATTCATTGGGAGAGTTTTGTGACATTCTCTTCACCATCATTGAAAAGTTTTAGCTTTGCAGTGGAAGGTGGTCGAACAATGGAAATAACTATAGCTCAGTTCTGGTCTAGTGGCAATGGTAGTCATGCAACAACACATGTAGATTTGGAGGTATTTTTATTTAAACTAAAGATTGTAGCCTTTAGATACTATTTTTTCTATTTTTGAGAAGCATCATTATGATCAGTGTTGATAATATCGGTATCGGGAAAATATCGGCGAGGGTCCAGAAAATATCTTATCGGCAATATTGGAGAAAATATCGGCAAAATATCGGCAAATATCGGCAAGCATCAAAAATAATTTTTTCAAATTTTTAAATATAGCCGATATTTTGAAAATATCGCGATATTTTCAAAACAGAAAATATCGCAACATTTTCTCGGCGATATATCGTTTTGCCGAAAATATCGCGATATTTTCGAATATCGCCGATATTATCAACAGTGATTATGATTACATCAAAGAAATTATTAATTCACTAAATGATTACACAATTGTTCCTCTTTGCCTAGATATGTGAGACTAATGTGCTTGCCCTAACATCATGCTCCAGTAGAGTCTATTATACAAGGATGTCCTAGCTGCAGCTGTTGTTAAACTCGGCCTGTGGAAAATTTTGGTTAGGTAGATGATTCGAGATTTCGATTTGACTCAAGAAAGCTTGGCAAAAACTTAACAATTATAAAACATATAATCATACACATTTTATGAAAAGCAACAACTTTTCATTTATATCAAATTCTTCTATGCCAATACAACACAGTATAAATAGATTTCCAAAATATCACTCATATAATCTCATATATAATGAATAAAAAAACTATCCAAAATGACACTGAAGTCTTTAAGTAGCTGTAACTAGAAACTAAGAAGTATAACTGTGTTGTATGCTTTGGGCTCCTTATCCTTATGGTTATAAAAGTCCTCATGAGGAAATAGAGGAGCCTCCCCCTGGAATAACTGATTCAGTGCAGGGTCCATATTTTCTAGGTCAAATTCCGTACTATCTATGACCGTCATTCATTGTCAAATTGCAATTTTTTGACTCTATAATCTAGTACTGATTTAGTTCAAAGCATCAAATTCAGATACTATGATAAATTGAAACAAGCGTCAAAATTCTCACCTAGAATCTGCTTGTTAAGGGAATGGAGATTATGATGGACAGATACTAAATCATTCTAAAGCTTTTGTACTAATTGATTGTGTATTTGGAATGAATTTTCTTAAACATACTCCAATTATGCTTGCGACTGGAAGCACTGTGAGTGTTGAAATATGGTTGTTATTGATGTCAACCCAAGCAGCACCCGAAGGTGCCCTGTCTTTGTTGACCAAAATGACATGGAAAATCGTAGTTTTTTTGAGTCCAGATCATGTTTGTTGGATTCTCCTCCTCGAGCCGATTCCAGTGGTATGTGGCACGCCACAAGAGCCCTCACAGTTTGAGAGATATCCTTGTTTGAAGATGAAGCCCCCAACTTGCGAGAAAAAAGCACAAAGGGTGATGATGCGGTATCTTATTATTTGGCAAAGTCATGAAGTCAAATGATGTCTTCTTATTAAGAATAAATTAAATATTTTTTGGCATCAAAAGTCGAATAAAAATTCGGCCTAAGGATATTAAGGGTTTTGGCTCCAAAGAATTTGAATTTCAAATTCAAATTTCCCTCCAAATATCATGTTGGCTGCCCTATTTTGATGACTCTCCCTATATATAGAAAGGCACCTCGTCTCAGCCTCTTACACATGCATTCAACACATACCATTTTCTCGAGCTTTGAAATTTATCTCGGCCCTGTGGAGAAGTGTCACATCTAATGAGAGGCAGTGAGAGGTTTTGTATTTGGTTTTTGGCATAAGGTTCAGGGATTTGTTGTTTTTTCTTTGCAGGAAGAAGAGTCTCGACCTTCTCTAGGGCATCAGATTCTGAGCATAAGGTTGGTTTGTCTATCTCTGCGGTTCCTTGTTACAGACTAACAGAAAAGTGTAGTTGCTTGGTACAGGTCTGCCACAAGGTTCCTAGGCTATCCGACCTTCCCTTTTGAAGAGGACCGAGGGCTGTTTGAACAATGTTATCTCTGCCGAGGATTTGTTGGGTATTGCAGCCTATTCTTCTGATGTTGCATCTGAGATTTGCCATCTCTGATTTTCGGTTCTTAAAAACACAAATCTGTGATATTTTTTAGGCTTCATTTTGGAACTTTTTGGCCTAGGGGCCAGGGCATCTTCTGAAATCATTTATTAATAACCTCGGCCCTGAGGAACAACAGTAAGGAGTTCTAATTGTTGGTTTTGTTTGTTGAGACATTGCAATCACTTCTAGGCCTGCGGCTCTCTGAGGTTTAACATTATGACATTTTAAGTGTCCTCTGGGACCAACAAAGAAGTGGCCTAAGTGCATTAATCACCGCGACAATCCGTTTGGGCATATATATAGTTATACCTATTGTATGTGCATTTATTAGAGCCGACCTTTGTGCACGGAACTGAGTAGTCCAAGGCGCATATCTAGCATATATTTATGACCTGTGGTTGAAGACTTGAAGCAACAATGCCTAGTTGAAGATCAATGTCTCTTCTAGTAGCATTTATTTGGGACATTGCAGACCTGAGGCAGTATTCGGTCCTAGAGAGGGACCATATCTGAAGGAGTAGCCTAACATATTGACAACATTGAATAATAGTGCACAGTGATATGTCTCTTAATCTAAGCGGTTAATTTGGTCAATAAATTCGTAAGGAGGCTGATAAATAAGTGCCCTTGACAATATCTAATAAGGTATGGTTCACTTTTGCAACTGTTGATTCATGTAACGACAATATAGTGCTCTTGTTATGAAGGCATAAGTTTGACAGAGACCAAAGCCTAGTTAGTTGAAGATTTCATTGTCTAAATCATTCAGTGAGGGTTGTGGCAATATGGTCCTTCTTGTTTGGCGATAAACTATATAAGTAACAGGGACATAGGTGTAATATAGAGTATATACTGGTCATGTGCTACCTTTTGCAATCATTAAGGAAGCCTGTGGTTGAAGACTTGAAGCAGCAATGCCTAGTTGAAGATCAATTTCTCTTCTAGTAGCATTTATTTGGGACATTGCAGACTTGTGGCAGTATTCGGTCCTAGAGAGGAACCAAATCTGGAGTAACCTAACATAGTGACAATGTTGAATAATAGTGCACATTGATATGTCCCTTAATCTAAGCGGTTAATTTGGTCAATAAATTTGTAAGGAGGCTGATTAATAAGTGCCCTTGACAACATCTAGTAAGATATGGTTCACTTTTGCAATTTTTGATTCTTGTAACCACAATATAGTGCTCTTGTTATGAAGGCATGAGTTTGACAGAGAACAAAGCTTAGTTAGTGAGGGTTGCGGCAGTATGGTCCTTCTTGTTTGGCGATAAACTATATAAGTAACACGGACATAGGTGCAGTATATACTATATACTGGTAATGTGCTACCTTTTGAAATCATTAAGGAAGTCTGGAATAAGTAGTTTTAGTGGTCAGGGTTTCATGAACAGCTCCATTGACTGAAGTATTACAAGGCATTGACATCTACAGGTAGAGACCTCAACATATTGGCAACAGTTAAAAAGGTCTTGACATCTTGCAACCGGCCTTAAGGGATTCATTTATCTTATTGTGCATCTAAGGAAATTGCAGTAGGGTTTTATCATTTGAAGTAAGGCTTCCTTTTCCGTTGTTTTAGAAGTTTGATAGTAAGGGTTTCAGTGTTGGGATATCATTGCAAAAGTCTATTCATTGTAAGTGGGTCACTGTCCATGGTACGAGAGCACATAGTATCTTGTAAATGGGTCATTGTCCTTGGTATTAGAGGCCACAATGGTTGGTCTGATTTATTATCATTTTTAGGGTGGTTGGGTAGTGCTAGGCAGATGGTTGAAATCACCTTCAAGTTGTTGCTAGGGCAAGATGGAGCATCCTTTCAACAACAACTAATAAAAGAAGGGCATTAGAGCGTCCTTCTAGTTGGAGTTGGAAAATTGAATGGTTTTCTAGAGTACTAGGAAGTGTAATGGCCAATGTTCGACCAAGTTCTTGGGACAAGGAGGCGAGGGAACTGGGATACGCAGGAGTGGCCTATGCAAAAGCTCCCACCAATTTTTAGGAAACGTGGGGTGACTTTGGGGTCTTGAAAATTTATAAATATAAAATATCAATTTATGAATTATATAATTGAAACACGTTTAAATCGAAAAGCATGATCATTGATATCATTATCATATAAATTATAATCATACATCATACATGTAAGTTTGTAGCTGTACAATGTAACTACTAGTCTACTAACTTACAATGCACAATGAAAATAGATTATAAAATTATAAATGTTTAAACTTTTAAACTTCAAACCATATTGATGTTCCACTTCCAACTATGAACATTGAATACTGAATATTGAAATGGAATTATAAAAGTCAAGTCTGATACATCAAGAGTCAAATTTCTTGATTTTATAGAGTCAAAATAACATAAGAACATATCAAAAGATAAATGAGCATAATTGCTCAAGGTGATCTGTTCAACGAAGGAGCAGACAAAAGACTGCTTGGCGATGGCGGCAACGTTCCGTTCAACGAAGGAGCAAACAGAAGGCTGCTTGGCGATGGCAGCAGTGTTCAGTTCAACGAAGGAGCAAACAAAAAATGAAATGTGAAATGAACATAATGTAAACCCTTCCCGGTCGGTCAACAAATATTAAAAATTACGATTTTTTTGTTTCATAAAAAAAATTTGCAATTTTTTTTTTCTAGGGAAACGACTTCTCAAGACCCCTTTCGCTTAGGAAATGACCCCAATTAGAGGAAACAACCCCAAAAATGGATGAATTGACCCCTTTCAAGTTTCCTTGCGTACCCTGTCTTTTGGGGGCGTGGGGAAACGACCCCCTCTCGTACCCAAGTCCCCGGAGTGCGAGGGAGCTAGGAAACTTGACCCCTAGGTAGATGAAGTAGTAGATGCCATAAAAGGACTAGGAGAACCAATGGATAGCAAAGTTGTTTGAAAGGTTCTATGATCACTTCCAGTGAGGTTTGATGCTAAAGTCTTAGTGCTAGAAGAAAGAGAGGATCTAGAAAAGGTCAGCATGGATGAATTGCATGGAATACATTAACTTACGAAATGTGAACAAAACAAAAAAGTCCATGTAACAGAGAAGCAATCTTCATGAAATCCAAGAATATCGATAAAAGCAGATAGGAATCAAAGCCCAACGTCAGTTGTTGTGAAGATAAATACTTAGATGAAGAAGTTGCTAACTTTGTGAGAAAATTGAAAATTGAATAGGTAAATTCAAGGGTAAGTTTCCCTTAATATGTTTTAGTTTTGGTGAGATTGGTCACTTTGCTGCTAGGTGTTCTCATAAGAATTTTGATGGTGAAGAAGAAGCTCCCAAGAAAGCAAAGAAGAATCAAATAAGATTCAACAAAGGTAAAAGGAAGGGCTTTAAGAAAAGCTTCTACTCTTCTTTTCTTCTTGTACACTTCATGTTGATTTGTGATAGCATTTGATGTGCTCTAGCCATGAAAATTGGTGGAGAGGCTAAAGCTCATGAGATCTCCAAGACCCAGAGATGGTTTGGGGAAATTCCTCCTGGTTAGAGAGATATTAAAATAATTAATATCTTTAATGGAGTTCCTAAGTCTAAACTGAGGAAAACTAAAATATTAATGGGTATTAATATAAAACTAGGTGAGAATGTTCTAAATGACATGGATCAAGCCAAATCTAATCTTAGTCGTTGATTAGGGACTTAATCCCGGCTGTTGAAGACTCAACAGGAAAAGTATAAGAGGAGGCTTGAGGGCCAGTTGGAGATACATCGAGATTGATTAGTCAGTTCGATTTTCTGGAGCGGGGTTTGCTGAGAAAGTTCGAACAAGTGATCTGAGTTGCAGCGAGGGGTAGTGAGTACATCGTAGGATGTTTCAGTGGTGGAGCATTTCTAGAGCACATTCCTTTCTAAGAGGGAGTGTTGATTTGGGGTAGCATCAGATGTGCTCTAGCCATGAAAATTGGTGGAGAGGCTAAAGCACATGAAATCTCCAAGTGCCGGAAACCGTTTTGAAAAATTCCATTTGGATGAGGAGTTATTAAAATAATTAATGTTTTTAATGAGTTCCTAAGTCTCAACTTAGGAAAATAGAAATATTAATGGGTATTAATAAAGATAAGGATGAGAAGCTTCTAAGAGATAAGGATCAAGTCTATTTTAATCTTATTCGTTGATTAGGGACTTAATTTCGGCCATTGATTCATCAACAGGAAAAGTATAAGAGAAGACTTGAGGGTTAGTTGGAGATATACTGAGGGAGACCAGTCAGTTCGATTTCTGGAGTGGGGCTTGTTGAGAAAATCAAACTAGAGGACTAGATTGCAGTGAGAGGCAGCGAGTACATAACAAAGAGGTATGGATAGTGCTGAGGACCAGCGCAGAGATTAGAGAGACAGACATGGAGCCAATTAGAAAGACATATAGGTAGCTAGACTGCGCTGTGATTGGAGGACCTGCATGGTTGATGTGAAGAGGCCAAGTGCTGACGTAGAGTGTTTGGGAGCTGCGCAAAGGCTAGCTGGACTGATGTTGAACCTAGGGGAAGCACCATAGGATTTTGTGGTATTACTATCGTGTGGTTATCTCTGATGGGTAAGCCAGTATGGCACCCTAGTTGTACTTGAGAAAAGCTGATTAATAAAATCTTCTTCTGTTGCAACAGTTTTCCCGCATTGGGTTTTTCAGGGGACAATTGTCCAAAAATAACTGTGTTTATGTGTTTGTTTCTTGTGCATGTGTTTGTTTCTGTATAATGGTGTGATATCTGCAGTAGAATTTATTTTAATATTTACTGAAGGGATTTCATAAATAACTTATTGGAAAATAAGTAGGTAAAATAAGTGAGTTGCTGCAATAATAAAATTTCTGTTTAGAAATCTTAACACATCCACCAAATAGATGTTTAGAATGCGTTTCTCAATGGCACCATAGATGAGGAAGTCTATATAGAAGAACCCTTGGGATTTGAAGTCAAAGATAGGAAGGCATACGTTTGCAGATTGAAGAAAGCATTATATGGCCTCAGGCAAGCACCAAGGGCATGGTATGCTAGAATGGATGCATACCTACAGAGAATAGGCTTCACAAAAAGTTCTGTTGACTCAAACCTTTATATTAAGGTTGAAAATAATGAACCTGTAATTATTCTTTTGTATGTAGATGATCTTCTCTTAATAGGTGTAGAGGGTCGAATTGAAGAATGTAAGAAGCAACTAGTAGCATAATTTGACATGAAGAACCTTGTGCTGATGCATTACTATTTGGGACTGGAACTCTGGCATGGACCAAATAACACCTATTTGGGTCAAGGAAAGTATGTGATCGAGATTCTAAAGAAGTTTGACATGATGGACTGTAAACCTATGACCATTCCGATGATCACAAACTTGAAGAGACTGAGGAGTTCTGAATCAAGCCCTGTGGATCCTTCCAGGTATATACAACTTGTTGGCTCATTAATATAGTTGGTGAATACTCAACTAGACATATGTTTTGCAATAAATGAACTCAGTAAATTCCAAGTGGAGCCGAAGCATGATCATTGGATAACAACCAAGCATATTCTGAGATATCTGCGAGGAACCATCAACTACTGTCTGAAATATGATAGAAGGAACGATGTCCTGATTGGATATGCAAATTCCGATTGGTGAGGCAGTGAATAGGATGGAAGAAGCACTATGGGAGGATGTTTCAGTTTAGGATCTTCCATGGTCTCATGGATGAGAAGAAAGCAAGACACTGTTATAGGAATTTACAGGGTAAGTTTCTCATATAGAACACCAGAGGACACCGCTCACAAACAGATCACAGATCAATACACAAGTATTCTTGACGTGGTTAAAACCCTCAAAGAGGGAAACAGTCCATGGCCTGAGCCATCGCGACCACTTCTGGCAATTTATTAATAAAAGAATGAAAATTTACATAAGCTTCTCTCATGAATGGTCAACATACAAATGACCCTCCATGCTCTTTAAATAGAGATCATGGACCAATCGGGTGTTAAGGTACGGATAAAGTGTTGGTAATACCAAGGAGAGAATGAACCATCAGATCACTTCATGTCTAGAACATATCGTGATCGTCGGTTTGTAAGTTACAAAAGTACATAGTAAAGAAACACACTTTACCTAACCATATACTAGACCAAGTGTTTGCTGTGCAGATGTCGGATTGGATCTTTGCATAGTTGATTGGCACTTTGATTATCACACCAAAGTGTAGTTGGATGTTGCTGCTGAAAGCCAAACTTTGACAAGATTTGATGAAGCCACATGGCTTCCTTACTAGCTTCTACGACGCCACGATACTTTTCTTCTGCTGAAGAAAGAGAAATGGCTCTTTGTTTCTTGCAGGCCCATGTACTAGTTCCAGAACCAAGAGTGAAGACATAACCTGCAGTAGACTTCCGATCATGAGGGTCACTAGCCCAATCGGAATCAGTGAAACCAACTAATAGAGGAGATGCTTCTGCACTGTAATGAATGCTAAACTGAACTGTACCTCGAACATAACGAAGTATTTTTTTAGCTGCTTTCCAATGACTTTCATGTGGGTTTTGCATAAACTGAGCAATAAGGCCAACAACAAAGGAAAGGTCAGGACGAGTATGGGTCAAATACAAAAGTTTTCCTACAAGTTGATGGTATAAGGTAGCGTCAACTTCAAGGGAAGTACAAGTGATTGAAAGTTTGGCTCCAGACTGAAAGGGAGAAAGGCTGACTTACAATCTTCCATGTGAAAGTGGCGTAGAAGATCACAAGCATACTTGGACTGGGAAAGGGAAATACCTTCCTTGGATTGCAAGACTTGAAGACCAAGAAAATAATGCAAGTGTCCTAAGTCTGTCATTTCAAACTGCTTTTTAAGGTTGGACTTCACATGGTTTATAAGGTTGGGATCACTACTAGTAAGGATAAGATCATCAAGATAAAAAACAAGCATGATAAGAGACTTACCCACTTTCTTGGTGTAGATAGTATTGTTAGAATGATACCTAGAAAAGCTAGTATCTGAAAGAAAGTTATCCATTTTGGCATACCAAGCCCAAGGGGCTTGCCTGAGACCATAAAGGGATTTCTTAAGCCGACGTACAAGGTTGGAGTCTGTTTGTATAAAGCCAGGAGGTTGTTGCATATAGATTTCTTCATGTAAGTCCCCATGCAAGAAGGCGGATTTAGCATCCATCTGATGGACTTCCCATTTGAAAGGGGAAACAAGGGAAAGAACAAGGCGGATAGAGTTCATTTTGGCAACAGTGGAGAAGGTTTCAGTATAGTCAATGCCTTCAACTTGTGAAAAACCCTTAGCAACAAGATGAGCTTTATGTTTATCAACTTTTCCATCTGGTCCAAATTTGGTTCTGTAAATCGATTTGCATCTAACAAGTCTTCGTCCCTTTGGAAGAGGAACAAGGTCCCATGTATCATTTGCCAATAATGAACGATATTGTTCATTCATAGCTGCATCCCAATCTGGATGGCCTGAAGCTTCTGCAAATGTGTCAGGATCATAATTCGCTGAAGCTTGTGCCAATAAAGAAGAGGCTCTATCGAACTGAGAATGTGTACATCGCTGATCTGTAGGATCACCTGTAAGAGCACCTACTGCATCCCGAGTAGCACAGACCCATTTTGGAAGCTAAGGAGCTGAAGGAGGATCCTGAGAAGGTGGGGAAAAATTGTCATCCTCACTATCATCATCTGAAGAAGAAGTATTTTCAAAAGTAGAAGGGATAGAGAGAGGTGGTACATCCGCTGAACTAGGTGTTGATTTGGGGTAGCATCGGATGTGCTCTAGCCACGAAATTTGGTGGAGAGGTTGGGGCACATGAGATCTCCAATACCCAGAAAGGGTTTGGGCAGATTCTAAATAGATCACGGGATATTAAAATAATTAATACTTTTAATGGAGTCCCTAAGTGTAAACTTAGGGAAAATAAAATATTATTGTGTATTAATATGAATTTGTGTTAGACTGGTCCAAATGACATGGATCAAACCAGATTTAATCTTAGCCGTTGATTAGGGACTTAATCTCGGCCATTGAGATGTCAACAAGAAAAGTATAAGAGGAGGCTTGAGGGTCACTTGGAGAGTACACCATATGATTAATCATTCTATTCTCTAGAGGGGGGTTTGCTAAGAGAGATAGATTTAATGATCGGGAGAGCAACTGAGGGGCATTGAGTATAAAGAAACAGAGAAGGCAGAGATTTTACCGGGAGAGTAGCGCAACAACCAAGGAGGGTGACACAGAGCTAACAAGGGCTTCACAGGGCCACGCAGAGGCAGCCAAGTGCTGCGCAGGGCACCAGAGAGGCCAGTGCAGCTAACACAGAGGCTCCCAAAGCTGACGCAGGGCCTCCTGGGGCTGATGCAGGGCCAACGTGAGACAAAGAGGGGTTAACGTAGTCTAGTTTGGGCAAACGTTGGGGTTGCAGAGCAATTTTGAGCTGAGGAGCTGCCAAAAGGATTTTCCGAGGTTTCAGCCAAGCGATTTCTATCAAACTGTGAGGTATAGTTGCTAAGGAAATTCTCTATTGGGTAGGCCAATTTCGGCATCCAGATTGTACTCTGATATTGCTTAATAAGAAAAACCTCAGATAGCTGCACTGGCTTTCCCACATTGGGTTTTTCCAAGGACATTGGTCCAAAAATAATGGTGTCATGTGGTGTGTTTGGTCTTGTTTCTTTTAGTTGCTGATTTGTAATATGTTGAGCATGCACTTGTGTTTATTTTCAATATTTACTTTGTAAATAACTTGTTAAAGAAAAATAACAAGTAGGTAGGAATAAATCAGCAAAAGTGCATGAAGGGTTTCTAACTAAGGAAAATTAGAAACTTCAACACTAGGTTTGTAGGCCGATATATTTTTAGCAAACTTTACATCTCCTCTAGTGACAACATTTTTGGACTTAAGTGGAATAAGTCTACATCCTTTGACATCTTCAGAATATCCAACAAAAATACATTTTTCACTCTTAGGTTCTAAAGCCTTATGTTATTCATTTAGAATATGGGCCCATGCTTCACTTCCAAAAACATGAAAGTGACTTACATCTGGTTTAATTGAGCTCCATGCTTCTTCTGGAATGATATTCTTTAAAAGTTTAGTGGGAGTGCGATTTACTATGTAATTTGCACAATTAATTGCTTCTGCCCAAAAATTAAGACTAAGTCCTTTAGATTGAAGCATATAATTAGCCATTTCCTTTAAGGTGCGATTCTTCTTTTCAGCTACACCATTTTGTTGTGGAGTATATGGAACAGTATGTTGCATTTGAATTCCATGCTCAGTGCAAAAGTTGATGAATTTGTTGTTAACATATTCTCCGCCATTATCAGATCTTAGCTTAAGAATTTGATGTCGAAATTGTTTTTCGACAAAGTGCTTAAAGGTAAAAAACATGTTAAATACTTCACTCTTGAGTTTTAAGAAGTATACCCTTGTGCGTCTGGAGAAATCATCAATGAAAGTTAAGAAATACTTGTAGCCAGAGAATGAAACAACTGGAAGTTGACCACATAAATCACTCTGCACAAGCTATAAAGGGGCTGAGGCGTGCCAAGAGGCACGTTTTTCAAAACTATCTCGATGATGTTTTTCGAGTACACATCCGGAACAAACACCATCTCTGTAAGATATCATAGGAAGACCTGTCACCATATTTTCTTTACATAGATTTTTAAGGGAGTGATAGTTTAAGTGACCAAATCACTCATGCCAATGTTTGCTCACTTCATCATTATGAGCAACAAATACCGAGGGAAGAGTTGATGACCCAAAGTTGTTAAACTTATAAAACCTTGTAGAATCATTAGCAATGTTAGTTGCTAAAATCTGTTTAGGATCTCTTAGGTGCTTAATTACAACATTGTGAGGTGAAAATTCAACGGTTTTACCTTCACCTGAATGAGTTATTTATACAGATAGAATGTTGCAGGATAAGGTTGGAACACATAATACATCATTAAATTGACCATTGTCTAGACGAACAGTTCCAACCCTTACAACACTAATTGATCTATCATCACCAACATATATATTTTTGGTTGTTACAATCATTTAAAGAAGAAAACATGGCTTTGCTTTTGGCCATGTGATAAGAAGCTCCAGAATAAATGAGCCACTCATGAGAATGAGAAGAAGAAGATACATTTAGTGGATAACCAGACCGAGATGTTTGACAACCACATGTAGAAAGTTCTATTCCTGAAGATGAAGTTGAAGGTTAAGAGTGCTCCAAATGGATGTTATGCTTCTTCATTGCTGCTTCCAAGGCTTCCATCTGCTTAAAGCATTTGGATTCTAAGTGGCCATCTCGATTACAAAAGTGGCATTGTCTATCAGTCTTCTTCCCTTGGTTTTTATTTGCCTTATCATTTTGTTGAAATGATTTTTCATTTTGAGACTGAAATTGCTTAGGACCCTTGTTTGGTTTAGGACCATTCTTTTTAGGATAATGCTTCTTAGGATTCTTTGAATTTGGTTGTTGTTGGGAGGCTAAGGCTTTCTTAAAAGAGTTTCCAATATTAAGAAGACCAAGATGTAAGAGTTTTTCTTGTTCTCTTATTAAAGAATCACAAAAGGCATCAAAAGAGGGGGACTTGTAGTCTTGTGCTTGAGAAATAAGGGCTTCTTTAGTAGAATGGAAGGTGGAAACAAACACAGAGTAGGCTGGTCCCAACTTAGTAAGAATGGAATAGATAAGGCCACCATTTTTTTTCTTAACCTTAACACCTTCCAAGAAAAGTCTAAGGGTTGTGAACTTGGACAAAAAATCTTCAATGGAAGAAAAATTATTGGGGTCCAATGTAAGCAACTCATTTTCGAGTTGATGCGCTCTAATTTCATTTTTAATTCCAAAAGTTTTAGTAAGCTGTTTCATTGCTTCATTAGGAGTATCAAGTTTTGCGATATGGAATCTAAGGTCTGGAGAAATAGACATCTCTATTAACCCATGTGCTTGATCTTGCTTATTTTCCCATTTGGCTGCATTATTTTCATCTTTAGGTTTAGTTTCTTTGCCTGAGGCTATTCTGTAAAGAATTTTACTTCTAAGTAAATCTACAATGTGGGACCACCATTAGAAGTAGTTGTTGCTGTGAAGAATAACTTGGCATTGACTTTCCATTTTAAATGAAACTGAAGCTGTAGATGCTGATACTAAGTGTTCCAATAGAAAGATCTCGAAAAATTAGGCTGATTCAAAAAACCGCCTCTGAAAACTGCTTTCGGATGAAGAAGTTATGGATTTTTTAAGAAAAGTTGTTGAAGATGCCGACGAAGTGCGTGAATGTGCGGAAGTGAATGATAATGTTATATTAAAAAAAAAAATCTCCCCCTTTGCAAACTTAATCTAATTAGCTCACTTTAAAAAGTAATTATGTGACCCACTTTTATAAATAAGTGAAAGTCACTTTTACAATGGTACTTTATGAGCTACCCACTAAATTGTAACTTAAATAAAAGATAAAGAGACTTTAGAATTATAAGTGACTCACTTTTTATAATGGGTGAGAACAATTTTACATAAAGTAACTTTAAAACATAAGTTACATGTTTTTTTTTTTAAAAATAATTCAACAAAAAAAAAAGACTTGGAACTCAAGACCTCTATTCTCATAAAGTAACTTTGGACCAAGTGAGCTAGTTTAAAAGGTTAGTAATTTTTGGAAAAATGGAAGGGTTTTTTTTTTAATAGTCATTGAAGCTTTGGGGTGCGTGCTTACTTGAAAAAGCTCTTTTTGCCTACAAAACAAAAAACCACACAACCCAACACGGACATACAGAAAAAATCTAACCTTATGTCTTGAAGTTAGCTTTCGCCAGAACCTAAATATTTTCCTCAATGTTTCTAATTTTCTGAGATCACAGTAAGGTGTGGCGGAAAAGAGCATACACATGAGAAAAATCCTTTCTTTCAGTTTCTAATTTGCCCAGATCGTACAGAGTCGCAGGGCAAAAAGCATACGCAGAAATGAAAGGTATAGATCTGGTAATATAAAAGACAGAGAGCTAAATAAACCAAAATAAACAGAGAGATGAATAACTGAAACTACAAATAAAGACTATATACCTCCAGATCTTAAAAATGACGTACCTAGATCTGGGACATGACAGTTGGAAGCAGTTCTATTGGCTTGGGATTTGGATCACCATCGGATGCGGCCTTCAAAGAGCTTTAATATCATGTAGGAATTTACAGGGTAAGTTCCTCATATAGAACACCAAAGGACACCGCTCACAAACAGATCATAGATCAATATACCAATATTCTTGACGTGGTTAAAACCGTCAAAGAGGGAAACAGTCCACGGCTTGAGCCAACACGGCCACTTCAGGCAATTTATTAATAAAATAATGAAAATTTACATAAGCTTCTCTCATGGACGGTCACCTTACAAATGCCCCTCAATGCTCTTTAAATAGAGATCATGGACCAATCGGGTGTTAAGCCACGAATCAAGTGTTTATAATACCGAGCGGAGAATGAATCGTCGGATCACTTCATGTCTAGAACATATCGTGATCGTCGGATTGTAAGTTACAAAGGTACATAGTAAAGAAACACACTTTACCTAACTCTATACTAGACCAAGTTATACTTAACTATTTCCTATCTGTCGGAATATCCTAACAACTGTTGCACTGAGTAGTGTTGAGGTTGAATATGTTGCAGCATGTAAGTAATCAGAGAAGCAACATGGTTAAGGAAGCTACTATCCGACTTATTTGAAGGACCGATGAACCCTACAGTGATACTCTGTGATAAAACGAGTTGTATTCGTTTGTATGAGAATCCAATGTTTCATGGGAAGACAAAGCACATCAACAACTTGTATCACTATATTTGAGAGCTAGTACAAAATGGGTTGTAGCTACTGTATATCTCCACTGATAATTAGGTCGTTGACATATTGACGAAATCATATCCGAACAAGAAGCTTGTATACTTAAGGGATAAGCTTGGTTTGGTTGATTTGACCTCCCTAATTGAGAGGGAGAGATAAACACTAAATTCATGTCTTCACTTGGGAAGAAAGAATGGAGGATTGGGTAACCATCTGGCAGTCAATATTCTTTGAGAATGTTTTAGGGCATTCAAGATAAGAGTAGTCGTGGACCGATATTCTTTGAGGATAAACTACCCATGATAAGAATAGTCCAATGGGAGGTCATCCTCTGTGAACACCCGGGTAGAGTATGTACCTTGGGAGACAATGATGATGGTGTCTATACATCACTGGCCTCGCCAACATTGTGCTCTGATCTTGTGGAGAGATAGAGTTGTTAGTCAAGGCCTTGCTATGTGACAATGCTGGTGAATATGATGCTAGACAGATGGGTTACCAATCCGACTCTTCTTATGAGATCTCCTTAGATTGAGAATGACTATGTACCTCTTATGAAAAATGTGTAACTAGGTTTGGTTGTCGTAAGTATGAAATGTATTCTTGTAAATATAAAATTGCGAAGAAATTATACCACGAAGTACCACCTACATGAAGTACCACGTCCATCCTCAAGGAAGCCTATATATAAGAGGAACTCATTCTCCATTTGGATCATTCACTCTCTCATCTCTCTGCGAAGAAGTAGAAGAATGAGAAGTCGAAGAAGGAAGTGCGAAGAAGAGGAAATCAAAGAAGTCGAAGTGTTTGGGTCTTATCTATTCTTCTAGGAATATTGAAGTTAGGGTTTCTGTGCTAGGTCTCTTAGAGCATCTTGTTAGCACTAGAACTCAAGTCAAGGTAATCAAAGTCAAGAGGAAGGCTATTAGAGGGAGATCGAAGTGCCCTAGAGAAGCAGTAGCGGTTGCTGCAGTTGTTGTGGAGATTAATTTCTGATCTACTGGGAGATCGAAAATATTGTAGCAGGATGGTGTGGTAGACTTGATCTGTGAGGGTATTTGTTTGAGTCTAGGTCATGGTATTCGTCAATTGAAAGATCGGAAAGATAAGAAGAGATTTACGGGTTTTCCCCTCAAGAGGAGGTGTTTTGGCCTTGGCTTGCATCCTATATACTGTGTCACTGATCGTACTGTTTTGTTAGCTGTTTGATGTATTGCACATTGGAATAATAATGAACAAAGCTAATAAGTAAAGGATAACACAAACAATTATCAAGTTAAGAGAATTAACATATTCATTGCCCTATTGAATTCTCAACATTGGGCACAAAAATCGAGGCTGTTTTCTGAGCACAGAAATCGAGGAGCTGAATTGTGGATAAGTGCAGAAATTTCTGGGCATGAAATTTTGTAAATCTGGAAATTATTTCAGTGGGAACAAATTTCTAGAAATTGCATTTAAAGCTTTAGCTAAAGGGAGATAAGTATCGTGGTTATTTTTATGTGCTTAGACTAATTTCTCAAGGAATAAAATCCTCCTTTGGAGACTGGTTTTCCCCCAAAGGTTGTGGGGTTTTTCCAGGGACCAAAAATAAGTGGCTCTCATGCTTGAATGCTTATATAAATTTTAATTTAATTACAATTGTTAGGAAATGCAAAAATAGTAGAAACACACATTAAATGTTTACAATGAATGCATACTGAAAATTATATCATCATGACAAAACATGTGGGTTGGGTCAAATAAACACTTGAAAAATTGGAAACTGGGGTTGGGGTGCAGATCATTAATTTTCTACATGGTATCAGAGCTTAGTTGAGCCAAGTGGAGGCTTAGATCTACATTTTCAGTTAGCTAATAAAGAGGGCATCAAGCTACCAAAGTTTTCAAACAATGAACCATACCTTTGAAACTTTGCTAGAAACCCAAAGATTTCAATAGTTCAGTTTGAGACTGTTTCTCACTTACATTTTTGCTTCATTTGGTTGGTTGTGGGGTCATGGCTACTCGGTTGAGAGTAGAGGACAGAATGTTGGGGGCTGAAAATTTTGGCCCATGCAAAGCAAAGAGGATCCTTATAGATGCCATCATGGATCATTTGTTCCCTTGTGTTTCAAGAATGACATATGCATATCAGATGTGGGAATCCTTAGTGTCTTTGCGCTAGAGTTCTAATGAGAACATGAAGATGGTGTTGAGACAAAAATTACACAACACCAAGATGACCAGGACTGACAACGTTACATCTTTCGTCACCAGAGTCTCACAGGTGAAAGATGAGTTGATTTCTATTGGAGAGACTATTCCAAAGGAATAGTTGACTTGCATTGCTTTAGAGGGGTTCACCGAGAAGTGGTATAGTTTCATCCAGATCTTGGTGGCTAGAGAGAATTTTCCTTGATGGAGGAGGATGTGGATGATTTCCTTTAGGAGGAGATAAGTCGAAGCATGCGTAGTGGCAACAAGAGTGGTGGGGGAGGTGAAGAGGAGAATGTTGCTCTTCCGGCAAAGGGCAAGAGGACAAATAAGATCAAGAAGGGGTCTTCTAGTGGAGCAAAGCAGGATAAGGGGAAGCAGAAGGCTAAGGAGAACGACATGAGCAAAGTGAAATGCTTTGCTTGTGGGAAGATAGGTCACTATGTCGTAGACTATCCCAACAAGAAGGGTAAGAAGAAACAAGGATTTGCAGCTATAACAGATGTGGATGAGTTTGCAACTATGTTTGACTGGGAGTGTGATTTAGTGGTGAGTTTAGCCACTTATGTCACATCTTTACGTGCATGGTTCATAGACAATGGTGCATCTTGCCATATGAAAAGAGTTAGAGAGCACATCACGAACCTTTTGGAGGATGACATTGAGTTGGAGGTTGTGCTTGGCGACAACTCCAAAGTCAGGGCGACAGGTATGGTGACAGTATCATTTTAAAGGGAGTCATTGCCCCCTCTGAAGGTGACAAATGTTCTTTGTGTTCCAGGGTTGAAGAAGAGTTTGATATCAATTTCCAACTTGGAGGGCAGGGTGTATGAGGTACTGTTGTGAAAGGGACAAGTGCTATTATATCCTAGAGGATCCAATATTGAGTTTGCTTGTGTGATTGGAGCTCACAGTGGGAGACTATACAGACTCATGTTTCAGCGTCTTCGAGCTATGGTGGCTCATACCAGTAGTAGTGGTATATGTGAGCTGCGACACAGGAGGATGGCCCACTTGCACCATGGAGCTTTTAGGATGTTGAGGGACATGGTTACTGGGTTGCCAGTCTTCATCATTGATCATCATGATGTGTGCAGGGGGTGTGCTTTGGGAAAGTACACGAAGACACCTTTCTAGAGCAGTAACAATAGAGCTACAGGTGTCCTTGATTTGATTCATTTTGATGTATGTGGTCCCATGTCCCATGTCTCATTGAGTGGATATGAGTACTATGTGACGAACATTGACGTCCACTCCAGGAGGACCTAGATTTACTTTCTGAAGACCAAGGATGAGGTCTTCCGACGATTCCAATAGTATAAGGCTCTTGTGGAGAACCAGATAGGGAGGAAGATCAGGGTGTTGAGATCAGACAATGGGGGAGAGTACACTTCAGTAGAGATGAGAGACTTTTGTGGGAGTGTTGGCTTAAAGAGGGAGCTCATTGTGCCTTATAATCCTTAGCAGAATGGGGTGGAAGAGAGGAAGAATAGGACCAGTGTGGGTGCAACTAGAGCGATGCTACATGATTAGAGTTTACCTTTCTTCTTGTGGGTCAAGGTGTTTAACACTGTTGTTTATTTGCAGAACTGAAGCCCACACAAAGCCTCGGGGAACAAGACTCGTGAGGAGATATATATTGACAAGAAGCCAAAAGTTGGGCACATCAAGATTTTTGGGTGCCTTGCATATTCACATGTCCCTGAGGAGAAGAGGAAGAAGCTGGAACCCAGAACAAAGAGAGGTATACTAATGGGTTACAACGAGACCAACAGAGCCTACCACATATACCTTCTTGCACAGAGGAAGATTATCTTGAGGCGGGATGTGAGATTTGAGGAGGAGAGGGCTTTGAGGAGGTCTCAGAAGATTGATTAGGTAGAGTGGCAAGCTCCTCAACAGGGGGGCACACCACAAGTTTCAAGATCATGAGGTGGTACACGAGGATTAGGAGGTTCACCTTCTTCAGGGGTGATAGGTTCACAGAGCATAGCTTTTCCTGGTATCGAATCACTTGATGCAGGTTCATCAGGGACGGTATCTCAGATTTCAGGATCTCCTTTGGTTAGTATAGAGCCTTCCTCGCTAGGAGGAGAGGCACCAGATGAGGGTTTTCCCATACATCCACATGAGATATCTGCATGGAAGAGGTAGCCAAGATGGCTTCGGGAGACCTCGAAGGAGGCTCAGGAGGTAGTGGGGAGACCTAAGTGGTCAGTGAGAGAGAGTAGACCGCAAGAGAGGTTGGCTAGCTTCGTGGCAGACATTGTAGAGATAGATCCAACATGCTTTGAGGAGACTGCTAGACAACATATTTGGAGGGATGTCATGTTGGAGGAATATTTTTCTATCATGAAGAATGATGTCTGGGAGGTAGTGCCACGTCCTAATGGGAAGTCAGTTGTGATTTCCAGGTGGCTCTACAAAATCAAGCATGCTGCAGAGGGCAGTGTTGAGAAGTTCAAAGCTCGGTTTGTGGCATGGGGGTTCTCACAGGTAGAGGGAGTTGAATATGAGGAGAGCTTTGCATCGATTGCTCATTATACTTCCATTAGAGTAGTTATATCTATAGCTGCTAAGATGGGATGGCAGATTCACTAGATGCATGTGAAGATCGGTTTTCTCAATGGTGTTATACAGGCACAGGTGAGCAGCCTGAGGAGTTTGAGTTGCATGAGAGTGATTCTCATGTATGTAGGCTAAAGAAAGCATTGTATGGACTGAGGCAGGCACTGAGGGCATGGTATGCGAGGATAGCTGCCTACTTGCAACAACTGGGTTTCCAGAAGAGTGATGTAGATCCGAACCTATACTTTATTTTGGTAGGTGACGAGCCACTCATTCTGGTACTGTATGTGGATGACTTGTTTATTATAGGGGAGGACAGTCTCATCCAACATTGCAAGAGAGATATTTCTTCTGAGTTTGAAATGATTGATATGGGGTTGGTGCATTACTACTTGGGGATGGAGGTTTGGCAAGAGGATGGGCACATCTTTGTGGTCTAGGGCAGGTATGCTAGAGATATCTTGAAGAGTTTCCATATGGATGGAAGCAGACCTATGGCTACTCCTATGATCACCAAATGGAAGTAGCTAAATGATGTTGATTCCGAGTTTGGTGCATCCTATCGTGACCTGATCGGTTCATTGATGTATCTGGTCAACACTAGACTGGATATTTGTTTTGCAGTCAATACATTGAGTCAGTATATTATGGAGCCCAGGAGAGTACATTGGGTGGCCGCAAAACATGTGTTGAGATACTTGCACGGTACAATGGATTATGGGTTGGACTATGTCAGATGTGATGGGGTCAGATTGATTGGTTGTAAAGATTCAGATTGGCCTGGCAGTGTTAGTGACCAGAAGAGCACTTCTGGATGTTTTTTCTCAATGGGCTTGACAGTTGTGTCATGGTTCAGTAGGAAACAAAAGTCAGTGGTGTTGAGCAACACAGAGGTAGATTACATGGCAGCTAGTCAGGCAGGATGCGAGGCATTATGGCTTCGCAAGATGCTTCATGGACTATTTGGTCAGATGCTGAGACCAACTTCGATTTACTGTGACAATCAAAGTTGTATTAATCTCTCTGAGAATCCAGTATTTCATGATCGATCAAAGCATATAGAGATCGGATACCATTTTATCAGAGATTGGGTTCATCGAGGGGCTGTGAAGCTTGAGTATTTATCTACTGATTGTGAAAATTTCTAAATAGAAATCCTATTGCAGTGATTAATATTATTACTTCTACTTACTATCTCATAAATAAGTTATTCACAATGTTCTTACTCAAAATATATTCTATTGCAGCTTTCACAATTAAAACATTGCAGAAAGTAAATGGAAGGAAAAATACTGGCACAAATATAATTCACAATGAAGACAAATAATCTGTAAAGGTAGAAGATTAATAACCAGTAACTGTAATAAAATTTTCGCTAAGTAGGGGAACAAGTATGCAGGTGATAGCGATCAGTAATCCAATTTCAACCTGTGATGCATACTAGAGTGCCTTAGACTTTAAAAGAATGCGCTTGAATGCAAAAATGGTTAAAGAACCTCACAATGGATAACCCATCTTTATTGGAGTATGCTAGATTAATGAATATACTGACCAGATCATGGATGGGAGGCATTTGAGGCTGGCTATTTGTGGATCTTGGTAGGCCGGCTAGATGTCAAGTTGCAATGTTGGAGTAAATTTTCTCCTAGGGTTACCCATGTTTCTGGATGGGTAATGACTCCTATTACAGTCACAAGTAAATGAGTTATCACTAGCCTTCACAACGTCATTGAGAACCCATGCTTCAAAATAAGTTGTCTTTGGATGCATCTGAATGCTTGGTAGATCAAGTCAATTTTGGAAGCCACTTGTTCTGAACATCAGTAACTTATTTGGTATTTTCTGTCAGACAGAAAACTATTTGCTCTAGGATAAGTTTTGTTACTTGGCATGGTAAAGGCAGCTTCAAGGCATGTAATATTATTAAAATCTCCTCGAGAGAGCTAGTTGATTGCCATTTCTACAGCTGAATCCATTTGGAATCAATAAATGTGCTACAATTAAAGAGATGAATCATGAGTCCTTTTAATCCATATATTTCTAATGACATTGTGATAGTTTGCCTTTTTATACATGTTCTGGATGCAGTTTTGACTTAGTAGACTTGCTGCTTACCACTAGTCCTTAAAGTATGCAGTCATGGAAAGGACTTCTTAATAGCACTAATTCCATATTCAATTCGCTTGTTTATGTGACGTGTCAGTGGTTTATAGCTATAAGCTACCAAAAACGCTGCCCCAACCTCCCAGATTGGCCGTTCAGCATTTCGGATCCTGGAACGGGTACGAAATGACCTTGAAACGACATAAATACGTTTCAGTTCCGTTTCAGAATTCCGGAATTGGTTAGGAAAAAAAATTACACGTTTCAGAGCGGTTTTTCAAATTTGGAAACGAATTCGGAAATTTACCAATACGTATTCGATTTTTGGAAACGAAAACGGATACGTTTCACGATTTTTGGAAACAGTTTGGATCTCCATCTGTCGGGAACGGGTTAAAGTTTAGGCTAAATGATTTTTTTAATTTATATAACATATAACCTTTATGTTTTTACGCCGTTAAACTTTCCCTCTTGTCATTGCTATCGTCTGAGCTCGAGACTGCACCGATTGCTGCCACCTGAGCCCGAGACTACAGTGATTTCTGCCGTCGAAGAGCTTTACTGCTGAGTGCTCAGTGCCGACTACACCCACTGTTCCGCTGAGGTCCAATAGTCAAGGCTCGGAACTATTCACTGCACTAACAGTTGCAACTTGGTGCAGCCTGCTGCCCGAGTCCAGACAAGAGATTGCCGCCGACTAGTTAATGGTTATCCGCTGGCCAAACCATAACAATTAATGAATGATGTTAAGTTATTAACATCACGACCTCCAATATGGATTGAATGTGTGCACTGTGTATTAGGAATGTTGTGTGGTAGTTTTGACAGTTGAATAATGGTATATCAATTTCATTTTTTTTTACACCCACTGTTCCGCTGAGGTCCAATAGTCAAGGCTCGGAACTATTCACTGCACTAACAGTTGCAACTTGGTGCAGCCTGCTGCCCGAGTCCAGACAAGAGATTGCCGCCGACTAGTTAATGGTTATCCGCTGGCCAAACCATAACAATTAATGAATGATGTTAAGTTATTAACATCACGACCTCCAATATGGATTGAATGTGTGCACTGTGTATTAGGAATGTTGTGTGGTAGTTTTGACAGTTGAATAATGGTATATCAATTTCATTTTTTTTTCTAGTTTGTGTCATGGACCTGCCACATTATGTACTGTCAGTTTTTGAAATTGAACAATCTGTTTTTCATTTTCTCTGGTAATTTGTTTTCATTCCCTGCTATGATTTCTTATTAGCATTTAAAGGAAATAAAATTGTTCACAAAGCCGTTTTTGTGCTAGCTTTCCTTTTAGTTTCGACTAGTCTTCATATAATATTAGCCTTCAGTAGTAGTCAAAGAAATCCATCATTTCTATTTGAACAAGAATTCTAGGCAACAGAGTAAGTACAAATATCTTTTTATCTTTCCTTCTTATGAGAAATATGTTTTGGCATCAAAAGGATGGTCAGTGCCCTACTTCAAAGAGCCATTATCAGAGTGTTCATTGTACACTGGATCAAAGAGAAACCTTGGCAAACCCTTGACATTACAACCTTCTAAATTCCATATGCAGTCAACAAATGAAAGAGGATATTTTTTCTTTGCACCATGGTTCTAAGCGTCGTACATGTTTCAATTTTGCAAATTAGTTATGCAAGAAAGAGGATATCTAGCAGGCTAATAACTGGGCAAAAATACTAAATAGTCATTGTAATGTGATATGCTGGGAGCAAATTTAGTTTCAATTTCAATCCTAATAGGCTAACCTACCACATCATAGTATATACTATACTGTATCATACATGTCATTTTTTTTCAAAAATGGAGGCATCATCTATTATTAAATATTGTCCATTGTCAACTAATAGTAAGTGTTTCTCCAAGAAATAAGATCTAGATTCTAGGCATTATAGAAATCTGGAAACAATTTTGTAGTATTGTACATGATGCCTGGCCAGTGACCACAAGGATCAAGATTCAAGAATCTACAATAGATATTGCTTTAGTTCTGGCGGGAGGGATAAGGAGTGTGCAGCCACATTGTTTACCTCTTCTTGTAATGTTTTTCAAAGTCAAAAGAGTTGTAATTAGCTCGCCCATTTGGCTTGTTACTCACTCAATTTTCAAGTCATTCTATGATATGAAATACTTTAAAGTTTAAACAATGGTGGTCTGTCCAAATAATGAAATGCTTTGCAACAAATATTGTTTGAAATTTTCTAGAACATGCATAAGAGACAACAATTTTTAATCATACATTGATAAGAACTTCTACTTATTACTATTAGTCAATTTCCCATTGAAAGGCGACTGTCCATTAATTTTCCATGAGGATAAAATTTCAAGGGCTTCCTCTTGTTGTTTTAACTTTTAAAATTTTAAACACTTCAACATGATCATGGGTGTATTTATTTCCATTTTCAAAAATCACTTTGACCATGTTGTTGACCATGGTCTTGATCTTCAGAATCTTGGGAATGTTGTTCTAAGTCTTTCTGATCTTGGGAATTTATTTTGCAGTTTCATTTGCGTTATCATCATCATTCATGGCAACTTCAAGTTGGGCCATTCATGAGGCAGAGATAGTGGAACATGAAATTGAATCTACCCCTAAAGTTGATCCAAGGTCACCACTTTGGAAATATGTAACTATTGTTGGGAAGATCCAAGGAGGGGGATCATTGGCATGGGTTTGTAGTGAGTGTAAAAATGAGTATAAAAGATCATACACATGGGTTAAAGCACATTTGCTTGGGTTAAAAGACAATGGGGTTCGAATATGTAGTGGCCCACCTAAAGAGAATGGGATAGATGAAAATGGTTTAAGACAAAATTTGCAAAATATCAGAAAGAACAAGGTGAGGCAGATGCTAAAGAAAATGAGGCAAATCCTGCCTCCCATTTAAAACACCCAACAACGTTGGGAGCATCTTCATCAGAGCCTCCACTTCATTCTCATAGAATTGTTTGTTCAAAGCGGTCTAATTTGGGACCGCTTGAAAAGAGTTCTAATAATGAGGCTTGAGAGATAGCAAATGTAGCTATAGGCCAATGCATTTATGCAAATGGTCTTCCCTTTACCCTTGTGCGATCTCCTTACTGGGCAATGATGATAAAAGTAGTGAATGAAGGTACGCACCACAATGTTGAATGCTGAAAAGTTAGATTTGGAGGCTAAATTAAGCCCCATTCATAATTTATGGTGCATTTTAGGGGTGTCCATCATTTCTTATGGATGGAAAGATCAAAGAAATAGGCCTTTGATCAATGTGGTTGCTCAGAGCCCACAGGGGGCAATTTTTTTGAAGGAAATGGATTGTGAGGGCAGATGAAAGATTTTCAATTCATTGCTAAAATCTTGATTGAAGCAATCGAATTGGTGGGGCTTGAAAATGTTGTCCAGGGAATAATTGGCAATGCAACGCTGTGTAGAGCAACAAGCCTAATTATTGAAGGCAAATATCAACACATCTTTTGGAGCCCTTGTGCTGTACTTTCATTGAACCTCATGCTGAGCAAGATGGGGAAGCAAAGTGAGTGGATTCGAGTTATTTTTGAAGAGGAAAAAGAAATTCAAGCATCACAAACCACCACATGTCTCAACGCATCTACAGGGAATTTGCTAAGTTGGAGCTCGTTAAGGTACCTAGATTTCTGACTCAAAATTCAAATATCTAAATTGGATTCTCAAATGTCATGATTCTTGAATCATAATAGTTATTCAATCAAATTGTGATTTTTAATTTGTTGAAATTTGAAACATTGGCAATTTGGCACTTGCAGGTTGTCGAGACTCGATTTACTTCTCACATCATAGTCTTAACAAGGCTTATGGAGGTGAACAATCAATGGTATGCAGTTCTCTTTGGAATCAATGGAGGCAATCCCAATCTGATAGAGCACAAGCACTGAAACGATTGGTTTTTGATGATGAATGGTGGGATAGGGTGGAGTACCTCTTGGCATTTACTAAACCAATTGTGGATTTGCTTCGTATGTTTGACACATATATGCCTAATTTGGGAGAGATGTATGAAGGCATTGATTCCATGATAAAGAAGATAAGGCTGGTTATAAATGCCAAAGAGAATGACCCAGATGAATTTTTTTACAGAGAAGTAAAAGATATATTGACCAAAAGTTGTAACAAGATGATCACCCCATTGCATCTTTTGGCCTATGCAATGAATCCAAAATATTATGTTGCAAAGTTGCTAAGTGATCCAGAAAGAACCGCACCAAACAAAGACCCAGAAGTCACAAAAGGATTTAAAAATGCTTTTAGAAAGCTTTTTGTAGATCCCGAAATTGGGCTTCGGATTCGTGCACAATCTTCTCATTTTGTGGGATCAGAGGGTTGGGGTTGTGATATTGATTGTATGCGGGACAAGACCAGATTAGGTCCAACTGAGTGGTGGAACTTCTATGGTGGGGCACTTCCACATATCCAAAAATTAGCCATCATGATCTTGTCACAGGATGCTAGTTCCTCTTCAGCAGAAAGGAATTGGAGTACATACAGCTTCATCCATTCTGTGAAGCGAAATAGATTTGGCTCTAAGAAGGCTGAAGAACTAGTGTATGTTCATTCAAACCTTCGCCTTCTATCACACAAGAGAGATGAATACAAATTTTGGTCCACCAAATTATGGGACGTGGAACTAGAGTTGCCTGACTTGGATATGACACTGAATGCCATGTCTCATATGACTTTGTTTGATGCAGAGTCGCCAATAGGTGGATCTTCAAGTAGGCATGGCAACACTGTTCCCAGTCCCACTTCTGGAGAGGATGTGGAACTTTTTAGTGGCATGAACGAAGACATATTTGATGATATGTAAATGTAATTTATGACGATGTTTTAACTTTTAAACTTTTGGGCAATCAGACAAATTATGAATAATGATAGTAGACTACCAGTGATAGTTCGTTTTGTACTTTGTACTATGTGTTGATTTGGGGTAGCATCGAATGTGCTCTAGACATGAAAATTGGTGGAGAGGCTTGTTGACTACTGGAGTAGCACCTGATGATTATGTGAAGACTCCATGCCCAAGGATGATCCAGAGGACACTTGTACCATCAGATGTCATCAGTCAACAGAGTTTTTTAACTCTCCTTCTATCTTCTCATCATCTTTCTTCTTTGTACCCAGATTTCCACACCCTGCGGGGAATTGTAATAAGTGATGCTAGTATGAGGATTTTCTTGAATTTGTAACAGGCCTAGGATGTGGGACTCGATCAGCAAACGAGTACACCTTGGAGTGTTTTTTTTATCCGGTTAATTATCCCTTCTTTTTCAGAGGCGGATAATTCTCTGGATTTTTTCACTCATTTTTACCCCAAAGCCGAGGTGACGGTTTGAAGATTGAGCCCCTGACACATCTTAGTGTCTAGGGTCGATGTATATTACCATACTAGATCACACAAAAAGTTTCGTGGAATTTGGCTAGGTCTAAGTAGGATTTTTTAATAGTTAAAAATTTCCCGCAAAACGGGATTTTTTAATTATTTTTTATGTAAAGGCATAAATAAGTGGCCTTAGGAAATGCCTGGGGCGTATGACCACTCGAAATTCATCCTCAGAGGCCCAGCATTCTCCTAGAGCCCACTTTGGGGGTCAAAAATTGACTCAGGGTCCCTCAAAAGCCGATTTTTCAAGTGACAGTAGCAAAAATGAAGAAGAAATTCAAAAAAATGAATAATTGGAAAAATTTATAAATTTTTCCAAAGTCAAAATAAGTCAAATTTTGACATGGAAGTCAAGCAGAGGATCAAGG
>APFE030924804.1:58121-143364 GCA_000404065.3 Pinus taeda
GCAATGTGGGGCCCACCACATAAAGTTTCAACTCAAGTCAAAGAAAGTAAAAAAAAAGTCAAAGTCAACAAAGTTCCATGTTGAAGTGCTGAAGGTCATTTTTGTTTTAAGTTAAATCAAATTTGGGATTAAAGTAAATGAGTGGGGAATGGACCCCACCCCACCTCATCCATCCATGTGAAATACGCATGTTTACTCACAGCCAATGGACAACAGTTTATGCAGTCAACACAGCCATTCACGCAGCAGTCAACTATAAGAAATACGCATAACTCAGAGCTTCCACGCAGTTAGAGGCAACAGTTACATAGGTCCCAGCATTTACGTTGGCAGCTCAGCAACAAATAGTTGGGTAGCAAACAACAGGTATATACGCATATATTCTAGCATATTACGTGGGCAGCACAGCATCACGTGGGCCCAGTCAAAAGTTGGATAGCAGTTAACGTATCATCTACAGCCAGTTACGTGGGCAAGAACATCAGTTACGTGGGCAGTCCACACGCTGGCCCAATCAAACTTCAACGTATCATCTACAACATTTACGTGAACAACAAATTAAGGTGGGCAGTCAATAGCATTTAACACATGTTTATAACTTAGCAGTTTAGAGGCAGTTAACACAGCAATTTGGAAACACATGGCAGCCTCATATAATCCTACATCAGTCCTCTAAGACACTTGCCATTCTACTTGCTACAATGGGATTGTCACTTGCTACACTTGTCATTGGAATTTTCATTGGGATCTCCTCCCATTTTCTTATTTATATGAGCCTTGGGCTCTTATTGTATGATATAGAACGAGCTATTGGGCTGGCGGAGACTCTGCCGGATTTTGTACTCAGCTTTCACATAAATAAATAAAAGTCTTTGGGGTTACTGGCTTCTTTTGTGGCGCATGCTTTGGTACATGAGGTATACCCGTGTCGTTTGATGTTATCATTCATTTGATTTTACATTTGCTATCTAGTTGTTTTTATTTGTGCATTTGCCTGAAGGCATTATTGTCTAGGGAGGAGAGATTTGTAGCTATCTCAAATCTCCTCTGGGCTTGGTATATTTTGTGCTCTCGTTGTAGCTTGTCATTGTCGGTTGAATGACAAGCTCAACTTGGTCTCTATATGCCAAGTCTCTTTTGCACTAACAATTGGTTTGCAAGCATTTTTGTGTTTTCAAGGGATAGGTTGCCAGTGCTATTGGAGTGTGAGGACTTCTTCGGTTGGAACAGTCACCTCCAAGGGTATCAAAGGTCCCACAAGTTGTTCAAGCCAGCAATCTCATAAGACATCAAAAGTTTCACTCAAGAGGGAGTTTCTTGAGCCTTTAGCTTATTTTCTATCTTGAAAAATTATCACAAATTTTCTTCTTTCATTTGAAAGCTTTTGATTTCATTCTGAGCATAAAAAAAAAATACAAATAAAAAATCTTTTCATTTTTGAAAGAGCAACGCTTTGAAGGCACTGGTCGTTTATGTGTTTCATGCTTATCTCATGTGTTAATGGCTATTGCTCATATCAGGTTTTGCTTGTAGATCTTAGATAAATAATCTATTTAACTCTAACAAATTCTCCTAGAAACTCACATCTTTGTTTTTAGCTTAACTTTTCATTAGGGACCACCCCCCTTTAACCTAGGAGATAGCTTAAACGGAGAGAGTTGGGATTAGAGTGACAGCCCCTTCTCTGAATCCCTTGCCACCAACCACACCTTGTGGGGTTGAAGGCTTTTCTCACTGACTGGTAGGTAAGTGCGGGCGGCAGGGTCAACAAGGCTAAAGCATATGAGATCTCTAGTACCCAAAAATGGTTTGGGCAGATTCTAAACAATTTGAGAGATATTAAAATAATTAATATTTTTAATGGAGTCCCTAAGTCTAAACTTCAGGGAAAATAAAATATTAATGTGAATTAATATAAACTATGGTAGAAGGGTCCAAAAGTCATGGATCAAGCCAGAGTTAATATTAGTTGTTGATTAGGGACTTAATCTCGACCGTTGATGTGTCAACGAGAAAAGTATAAGAGGAAGCTTGAGGGTCACTTGGAGGACACACTGAGAGAGACCAGTCAGTTCAATTTCTGGAGCGGGTTTAGCTAAGAAATTCAAACTAGTGGTCAGATGAGCAGTCACGAGGCAGGAAGTACGAAAAAGAGAGAAGGGACCAGCCACTAGAGAGCAACGCTGAGGTAGGAGAGGCAGATGCAGGGCATTTCAGGGAGACGCCGAGGTAGCAGGAGACTGCGCAGTCACTAGAGGGCCTGCGTGGGTGATGTAGAGAGGCCCAGGGTTGACGCAGAGTGTCTGGGAACCACGTAGAGGTTAGCCAAGCTAACATTGGGACTAGGAGAAGTGTTGGAGAATTTTAAAATTTTTCTCTATATGGGTAAGCCAATTTGGCACCCTGTTGTACTGAAGAATTGTTGAATAATAAAATCCTCCCTTGCGGCACTAGTTTTCCCACATTGGGTTTTTCCGGGGACTATTGTCCAAAATATCTGTGTCAATGTGTTGATTCTTGTACATGTGTTTGTTTTTGTATTATGGTGTGATATTTGTAGCATAATTTATTTTAATGTTTATTGAAGGAATTTCATAAATAACTTATTGAAGAATAAGTAGGAAAAGTAAATCAGATGTTGCAGTGATAGAATTTTCACATGGTATCAGAGCAAGTAATCAGAGACAAGAAGGGAAAATTAGTTATGGGTCGAGACCACGATGTAGAGGCATCCACGTCAAGGGACACCCACATATTTTCAGAAGATTGCACATGAGAAAGAGACTTCGATTTCTCTATGTTGGCTTCTAGGCTGGAAGAAGAAGTGGCTTGTATGACTAGTTCTGCATCATCAGAAGTGTGGTATATAGACAGTGGAGCCTCGTGGCATATGATGGGAATCAGGGAATGTTTCTTAGAAAATCGAGAAGAGAAGATGAACTTTCAGATCACCATGGGGAACAAGGCAAAGTGTACTCCAGTAGGGAAGGGTACCATAGTGTTTCAAACAGAATTAGGCGAACAGTTTTGTGCTACAAATGTAGCATGTACACCAGGATTGGGGATGAACTTACTTTCCATGTCGCATTTTCAAGGCAAGGGCTATGACGTCGACTTCATCAAGGAGACGATATTGATTTGTGAACGAGAAAAGTATAAGAGGAGGTTTGAGGGTCACTTGGAGAACACACCAAGTTGATCAAGAATTCGATTTTTTGGGGCAGGGCTTGCTGAGGAAATCAAAGGAGTGATCAGAGTTGCAGCTGAGGGGAAGTGAATACAGAAGCAGAGAGGCATAAATAGTACCGGGAGCATAAACGCAGAAGCTAGAAGAGAGGGATGTAGAGCCAGCTAGAGGCCACGTAGAGGCAGCCAAGGTCCACACAGAAGTAGCCAGGAGTTGTGCAGTGCTAGAGAGAGCCAGCATGGGTGACACAGAGGCTCTAGAGGGTGATGCACTGCCTCCAGAGGTTGACGTAGGGCGAGTTGGGGTGACGCTGGGTTGACGCTGGGCCAGAGAGGCTAACGCAGTCCGTAGAGGCAGACGTTGTAGATTTCGTGGGGCAGATTGGGGTTGAGAGCTGTGGGATTGTTCATTTGGGGTTTTAGCCGGAATATCTATCTTCGACTGAGAGGTACTACTGCCGAGATCATTCTCTGTTGGGTGAGCCGGTTTCACACCCAGATTGTACTCTGAAACTGCTTAATAATAAAATCCTCAGATAGCTGCACCAATTTTCCTGCATTGGGTTTTTCCGGGGACATTAGCCCAAAAATAACGGTGTCACTTGTGTTCTAGTTTTCTCTTTCATTTGATAATCTGTAATGTGTTGAGCATGTACTTGTATTTATTTTTAGTATTTACATGGTAAATAACTTGTTAATTAAATAGAACAAATAGGCATAAATAAATCAGAGAGTACATGAAGAATTTCTAAAAGTTAGACATAGAAATTCCAACATGGTATCGGAGCGTGGTTGCAGATCACGGGAGAACTGAGGGCATTAGCTGAGCAGAGCAGCAGTAGCAGAAACAACTATCTCGAGTGACAAAAGCTGTTCCTAGCAGAGAAGTAGCAAGGAAGGGGTGACGCAGTGCCTACATCATCATGTTTGTGCCGGGAGGAGGATCAATGCAGTGGCAGAAGGGAGTAGACCTGACCTACGCAGTTCCCGGTCATTTTTCTTAGTCAGGAAGGATTGACGCCCGTGGCTAGGAGGTGCGGATTTTGCTGGTGCCGGGATTGCGTAGAGCCTAGAAGCTCTAACCTTCAGTTTGCTGAAGCATAGGAGGCTGTGGGTGAGTTGCAGAGTGAAGCTGGTGGGGTAATGTGGTTAGAACAGTACCTAACAGGGCAAGACCAAGGAGAAGGGAGTTGGTGTCGAGGATTTCTAGGCAAGAAATTCGGATCAGTGGTGCAGTTGCACTAATGATTAGAGTGGGGGCATCTCGACATTGGCAAAGGGGTTTCCAGAAAGGAAATTGAGGCTCAAAGGGAGTCACACCAAGAACTTCTAGAAGGGAGGTAGAGGAGCAACGAAATGGCAGTGAACGGGGTATAAGAGGCCAGGATAGACTAGACGGAGCCTCAAACTTTCTAGTATGGAAGGCCAATTTCTTGTCCTTTCTAGACAAGAATCGTCTCAAGCACTTCGCCTTGAAGACGATAGTGATCCCAGTTGACCCGGTTGAGGAGGACAAGTACGAAGAGGCAATGGCGAGGGCCAAGAGCATCATCCTTGATGGGGTCAAGGACTATGTAGTTCCACACATTGCCAAAAAGGAAACGACAAATGCGATGTGGGAGACCCTGACGAAATTGTATTAGCATACTTTCATGCAGAGGAAGATGCTACTAGAAAATCAACTGCGGTCATACCAGGTGCAGAAGGGAGAACAAATGGACACCTTCCTCGGTCGATTGAAGGAGATCCGAGATCGGTTGACTTCTATAGGGGCCACGCCGGATCAAGAATTGATGGTGAGGACAGTCCTGAATGTAGTGTCAGAACACTGGGAGGTGTTTGTCCAGAGCATAATTGGCAGTTCGACCCTTCCAGATTGGGAGGAACTGTGGGCGACTCTTCGCCAAGAAGAGATCAAAAGGTTGACCAAGGCGGGAAGCAGTGACAAGGGGGTCAGAATCAAGAAGGAGGAAGAGGAGGATGCTGCCCTAGCATCTGAGGGAAAGCAGGAGAAACGGAAGAAGGACCTCTCCAAGGTGAAATGCTTCCACTGTGGGGAACTATGTCACTATGCAAGCTAGTTTTCGAGGAAGAAGAGCAGGGCAGAGCCTTCCGAGACCAAGGTTGTGCCAACAAGGGCGGAGAAGGAAGTAGAGATAGATGATGACTGTGCCATGAGTGCTCATGAACCTCGAGAGAAGAGGTGGGAAGACATCGAGATGTAGCCAGACGATCTACAGACAATGAGGGGCAGGATCGTCGAGGTACCCAGCCTCTTGGATTATACCTTGTTATGGGAGCCCCGAAGAGGAGTAGCAGTACTAGTGGATGTCTGTAGAGACGGATGCAGATGGAACGACAGAGGGAGCTACAGTGCAGGAGTCCCAGGACAACGTGAGGCAACAATGTGAGGTGCATAGAGTTGTTGTAACAACGTAGAGGTGAGAGAGGGAGAACTTGTCAGTGACAGAAGGAGTTTCAACATCCTAGGTGTCTCTAGCCTAACGTGATGTCAGAGTTGGGAGATCAATTACTTACTTCTTAGTAACTAATTTGTAGTG
This sequence comes from Pinus taeda, assembly GCA_000404065.3. Lineage (NCBI taxonomy): Eukaryota > Viridiplantae > Streptophyta > Pinopsida > Pinales > Pinaceae > Pinus > Pinus taeda. The sequence continues at coordinate 63,869 of APFE030924804.1, forward strand.
CAACAGTAAGGAGTGGCAGTGCTATGGGTAGCACGATGTAGCATTATGAGAGGGGCTGCTGTAGGGATGCAGCAATGGCAGTGGCATGGCCATGGGCAGCAGTACATGATGCAACAATACAAAGGATGTTGGGTATCAGGCCTAGCATCAGCACCAGGACCGATGCCAGATGATCAGGGTGATGCTCAATGAAGAGTATTACTAGAGCACAGTCCTCGCTAAGAGGGAGTGTTGATTTGGGGTAGCATCAGATGTGGTTTAGCCACGAAAATTGGTGGAGAGGCTAAAGCACATGAGATCTCCAATACCCAGAAATGGTTTGAGCAAATTCTAAACAGTTTGGGAGATATTAAAATAATTAATATTTTTAATGGAGTCCTTAAGTCTAAACTTAGGGAAAATAAAATATTAATATGAATTCATATAAAATTGTGTTAGAAGTGTCCAAAAGTCATGGATCAAGCCAGAGTTAATCTTAGCCATTGATTAGGGACTTAATCTCGGCCGTTGAATTGTCAACGAGAAAAGTATAAAAGAAGGTTTGAAGGTCACTTGGAGAATACATCGAGTTGATCAAGATTTCGATTTTCTGGGGCAGGGTTTGCTGAGGAAGTCGAAAGAGTGATCAGAGTTGCAGCTGAGGGGCAGTGAATACAGAAGCAGAGAGGTAGAGATAGTACCAGGACGATCAGCGAGGAAGACAGGAGAGAGGGACGAAGAGCCAACCAAAGGCTTATGCAGAGCCAGCGAGGGCTCATGTAAAGGCAGCCAGGAGCTGCGCAGTGCCTTAGTGAGCTAGCGTGGGTGACGCAGAGGCTCTAAGGGTTGACGCAATGCCTCCAGAGGCTGATGCAAGACAAGCCAGGGTGACGCTGGGCCAAAGAGGTTGACGCAGTCCCTAGAGGCAGACGCTGGAGATTTCGTGGGGCAGATTGGAGCTGAGAGTTGTGGGATTGTTCATCCTGGGTTTTAGCCGGAATATCTGTCTCCGACTGAGAGGTACTACTGCCGAGATCATTCTTTATTGGGTGAGCTGGGTTGGCACCCAGATTGTATTCTGAAACTACTTAATACTAAAACCTTCAGATAGCTGCACCAGTTTTCCCGCATTGGATTTTTCCGGGGACATTAGTCCAAAAATAACGGTGTCACTTGTGTTTTGTTTTTCCTTCAGTTGATGATCTGTAATGTGTTGAGCATGTACTTCTATTTATTTTCAGTGTTTACATGGTAAATAACTTGTTAATTAAACAGAACAAATAGGCAGAAATAAATCAGAAAGTACTTGAAGGATTTCTAACAGTTAGACTTAGAAATTCCAACACTATGTAGTATGCATTATTTATTTTGGTAATGATGGTGTAACTTGTCATGTTGATAACTTGTTGATTGAAATTTGAAATAAAAACTTGATGATATGTTGAATCATGAATGTTATAATAATCATTAATTATGATGACAATTTTTATGCTGAATTCATGATGATGAATCATGATAGATCATAGATGATAATTGATTATGTATTTTTAATTTTTTAGTCTTTAGATCTAATCTAGATTCTAAAAGATGAATTGTGTTAGGCCCCTATACTACTAGTGTAACCCCTTATTATTATTAGTACAACCTCCTTATTATATTGTTGTACCCATGTAATGTCCATATTGTTACTATTGTGCCCATAGAAGCCCACTATTGTTATTATTGTGCCCTTACAGTATTAATGTTATGTAGGCTCTGATTATATAATGACGCCTTAGACTCCTATATAGAAAGGAGGTCTTTTCATTTGTATCATCGAAGGATTGTTCATTTATGTATTGTAAAGGAGGTTGCCCCCTCGAAGAGGCTGAATTCTAAGGCGTTGATCTATCTTTTCTATCTTTTCTTGAGTTGGTTTCATAATATGAAATTTTTATTTTTTAAATTTATATGTTTGTGTGTGTGTGTGTGTTGTTTCCTGCTGTATCGTATCCGGATTTTTTGAAAATTTGTCATATCCATTTCAAACCCCGTGTCCGTATCCGTTCCCATATCCATTTCAGTGCAACTTAGGTTTATAGATTGTTGATTTGTATCTCGTTTCTGTGGAAAAAAATATTCTGCAGTTGTGGTTGGTGGAACAGAGCATTTTAAGACTATAATGCTCAAGTATAACTGATATTGACATTTAAATGCTTTCAAGAGGAGTAAAAAGAATGGTGGGTGAAAACTGAGAACATCTTGGGTAATGAATGTTATCTTCATTCTTGAATTAGGTGTCATATTATAGAGGGAATGTGTCCAGACTCCACACCCAGAGGTTCTTTGATGCAAAAGAATGTGACCTAAGGTTTATCTTCTTTCTGTTGTATTTATCTACGCAGTTTCCAGATGATTGACTATGCTTTGAATGGCTATATTGAATTCTTAAATTAAAGTGTGCACATTCTTCATTCTATTCAGATAGCCCTCTGTAATGCACCATTGTGTTTTCTAGTCCACATTATTCCATCTGTTTGGATTAGGTGAAAATCTGGCCTTAGATTCATATTTGTGTTGAACATCTACTTTAAGTAAGATTTTGTGGTGCATACATGACAGGTTTTATATTTTTTTCATCGTTATTTTTCTTCTTGAGATATAATGGCCCAAAATTTTTGTTCGTTTTCCCATTTAAATACTTCATAGTGGATTAGCAACAGTTGTTGTACAGTTTGAGCTATTGAATTCTATTGCTGCTTGATTCAATGATGAATAACACTTTGACAGCTAATATGATATCTTAAATTACTGATTTTTAGGTTGAATTCCATGGAATCAGTGCAAATAAGGAAGATGTTTTTCTCTCTGGTACTGAAGCTGCGACAAAGATTGATGTGAAGGCCCTGTTATCAACTGAGAAACTTGTTCCTTCAGCATGTTTAACAAAAGTAGAGTATATTGTGATTTAAGTATCAACATTTTCAATGTTTTTCCATGTATAGAGGCAGACCTGCGATAGTCAGAGACAATTTCAATTGATAAGCTTGGATACGATTGAAATCCTTGCTTTTGCAGATCAGAGTTCCATATCGGCCTGTTAAATCAGTTCTCCTTCCTCTCTCTACAACACGGGACAGATTACCATCTGGAGCACAAATCTATGGATTGACATTAACGTGCGTGATGTATTTATTTCTATTCTTTTTCCATGCAGAATGATTCATTCCTTTTTTTCCTTGGAGCTTGCGTATTGACTATTGAGATAGACTTGATTGGTAACAGGTACAAGTTTACATTGTCTGAGGCATGTGATGTGACACCACATGTTCCGTTACTTAATAACCGCATTTATGACACAAAGTTTGAATCACAGTTTTACATGATATCAGACATAAACAAGGTATTTCCTTTTAGCACATGTATTGCTTGGACTATAATCACTGTTTTCTTGGAAGTTACATGTGGAATTATCCTGACCTGTTTTATCTTCCAGTGGCACAATGTCACATCTATTGTTGACAATATTGGTCGTTAGTTCTCTTTCGAAATTGTTAGTAACTTATATGTGCATTGAAGGTAAAATTCGTGAAATAATTTCTACCACTGCATCATCTCTAGATTGGTTTTCTTAATACCTTTATCATATATAATACTATATGTTTTCATTATCATTATGGAACTGTAATTTGGGTATTACTTGTTTACAATATTAATAGTATTAATAATGGTTTAAGTGGGGGATTTCCAGGCACACAAATATACATCCTATGGTGACTAAATACCACTATCAAAATATAATGTCAATTGACAATCTTTAATGAACATCAAACATTTCGTATGTGTTGATTATACTTATTTTATTATGGATTTACGCATTAGTTTGAGACCCGTTGTCACCCAAGTGTACATCTAAGTGTGGGTAAAGTTTCCAACCCCACAAGGTATATTAGATATCTTTAAGGTGCAACGCTCAGAGTAGGGGCGGTCACTCTGATCCCTACTCTCTCCGTTTAAGCTCTCTCCTAGGCAAGCTAAGGGGAGTAGTCCCTAAAAGATAGAAAACTAAGGGGAAACTTGTTTAAATCAACAAGTCTACGAGATCAAGAGGCAAGATAATCACTTCTCTTAGTAACTTGATGTAACACCCCCTCCTCCTAGGCTCACCCAAGCAACCAGCCAGCCGAGCAAACATGTGATGAGAGAGGTTACCAAGGGATTCAATCTCCTAGGTGACCTGGAGGAAATGGAATCGACAGAACTCATCAAACAAACCCATCCACATCAGCAACAACACCCTCAGGAGACATGTCTGCCAGTCAAATAGCTTGCCCTTGAGTCCCACTCCTGATTTAAGCCTTTTAACCCAGAGTCGCTCTCATGCTATAGGCAAGACAATGACCAACAAATCAAAGTCACTCTCATAGGCCTCTGTGCCAGTGACTGTGGACTTTTCTCAGTAAATCTGTGTTAGTGACCCCGAGATTTGAGCCACTTTTCTAGCTCAGAATCCCGACCTCTGCGCAGAACTTGCTACAACCCTTAGAATCATTCAAAGTCATGATAACAATGTTGATAAATCAAAATCATCCTCAGGACTAGGCCTGAGCATCCCCAACTGGGACTGACATTTTGTTAAACACTTGGCATCAATGCAACCTACAGGTCTAGGGTACAAGACAGAGCATGAATGGCTGAAATGTTGAAGAAAAGTGTAACTAGGTTCGATATTTGTAAATGTAATTTTGATATTTGTACTTGTCAAGAAAAAGAAATATTATTATTCGAATGAGTTTCTTGTTCATTCATGAGTTTGGAACAATCAAAGAGTCAAAGTCAATATCATGCTCTTCTTGAGCTCATGTCTAATGTATACAAGTGTGCACTATGCCAAGATTATCCCTCCAAAGAAAGCATAATCCTCTTGATGTTGTCGGCCAACAAAACGAAGCAAGATCAGTCATGTTGACTTGCATAAATGAAACACCTTTTTAATGGTTCAAGTCGGCCTATTATGGAGAACGGATCTACTATATATATCCTGTAAGATCTGTGCAAAAGTAAGACAAGAAGACATCGATTTCCTCTGTGATTTTCATGGGTATAAGCTACATATCTCGGGTGTCTCTAAAGTTCTCAATAAAATCAAAGTGAGCAACCAAAAGGACGTTGCAATCTCAGTTCTTCGTATGGGTTATATAATAAGGATCTCATACCAGGCAGTGAGCACACTTAGACGCAACATATCTATGATGACAGGAGGATGCAATTATGATGTTGGTGCAATGAAGAGAACTCTGCTACGGTGACCATAGTTTCGACCTTCCTATAGTTTTGGTCTCCTCACTATCTTGACATTCTTCACTGAAGCAACTCCTCTGTCTTGGCATGCTTGTGGACACACTCTCAACATAACAACAGGCTCAACATAAATGTCGGTGCAAAATGAACTAAGCATGATCTCAGTACAAGCATGCTCTGTCTCCACATGAACTAAACGAAATCATGAACTCAGTGCAAGTATTGATCACGAAAGGATCTCAAGACAGCTGTCATAGATATATTTATCTATATCTCAATATCGAGATCTCATAGTAGTAATGATGATTTCTGAATTGCAAAAGATCTCAGTGAAAATGTGAACAATAGAACAACAATAATGATCTCGTCATGAATATCTTGGTAAAGGTGCAATAATGGTATTGTAGTAGTAACAAAGATCTCAATGGTGCAGTGAAAATGAAGATCTCAGCAGTGGCCAACAAGAGGATTGATGTCTTGGTCTTGGAGAGGCTGATATAGGTCTAGGGTAATGGTCATGTTCATCAATTGGAATCTCTATAAGAAGAATTATGTGCAGGTTTTTCTCTCCAAGAGGGAGAGGTTTTGGCCCTGGAAGGATGCCAACCTCTTGTGTTCTTGTCTCTTTGTTTTGGTGGCTATTTGATGAAATAGGTAATGCACACTCTAATAATGTCAAAGAGAAAATTGTGCTAATAAGAAAATGAAAAATCCCTTACAAATAGTTATCAAGGCAAGAAGGATCACATTAATCCTACTTGCCCTAGATTCTTCAACATGAAAGAACTTATGAAACATAACTAGAAGGATCACCTCCTTCTACGTGGGACTATTATATCATCAATTAGGTCTTACATCCATCCATTTAACAATTACAAGTAAATACATGAAATAACCATGACATGAACCTGTCACATAACCATGCTTATAACCAACATTAAACCATATAAATATCAGAAATATGACAACTCCTAAATCCACATGTAAACAAGTACAAAGGTAAGAGAACTTAGCTTTTATTGATCATATGCAGATCTGACCAGGTTCGAGACTTCCACGTACCACCTGACCATAGACTTGGTTGAACCCAATCTCTCTTTCAGCTAGTCACCCCTGTGCCATATTCGAAGCATGAATGTGGGATCTTATAAACCAACCAATCAATAACAACTAAGGGAATCCAGAGGTTAAACCACGTGCACCCTCACCAAACCGTGATCACACCAAAACCGGTGCTCCAATCACAACTAAACCGAACTTGGAATGCCATTTGGAATCCATCACTATCCTCGAGGAATTTTCCATTTCCTTGTTTCTTAAGCTTTATGGCAATCCAATCCCGGATCACTAGGCCCTAAACCGAGACCAATCTCTTAGGCTTTATTGCAGTCCAAACCCGGATCACTAGGCCCTAAACCAAGACTTCTCCATCAGGTTTTACCGTGTATCCCACCAAAACCGGTCAAGGGATTCCTAGGCCTTTGGGAATGAACCTTGAGACCACCTCCGCCCCGGATTCTGAAATCCATCTGGTAAACGAAAGCTCAAAACTGAAATAAACATCCCAACACCATGGCATCCAGAAAAAGCAAGGCTAGGCTGAAAATTGCTGTCATAACCTGACAAAACCATGCCACCGACAGCGAGAGAACCAGCCACCAACATGCAAAGCCATGCATGTCCAAACTAGCTAGGAAATAACACATGCCAATGGTTACCTGCAAGTATTCCTACTGAAGTTGCTTGATCCTTGCTTTCCTTTCCTTTCCTTTCCTTGCTTTTCCTTCCTTGATCCAAAGTTAGAGTGCTCCAAGAAAACTCAAAGTTAGAGGCTTCTATTTTCTTCATTTTCCACTATTTTCCTTCAATTTTCTCCTCACATGCAACCTTTGACCTTTGACCTTGCTTTTCTCTTAATTTCCTCTATTTTCATTAATAAATGTGCCAAAAATGCCTTTTTGCCTTTTAATGCCTTTGCCTTAGCCTTTGCCAATTTTCTTTGGCCAAAACACACATCTAGTGATGCCCATTAGGATATCTTTGCCCAACATTCAACTTGGAATAAGTGTCCCTTAACCGTGGTCTTATTTTACCTTTATTAACTTGTATTACATGAAAATTTTCACCAGGTCTGTTACACTTGGGTTAAGATTACATGGCAAGTTAGATTATTAAATTGAGCAATATGAGGTAGACATATTCAATTAGGTCAGTATGACACTTAAGATGGAATAATAAGAGACCACTGTCATGATAATAATGTCCAAATAAATGAAAGAAATTGCAAAATAATGAAAGATAAACAATGATGCAATGAGAAAATGTTAGTATAAGAAAAAGATCAAGATAATCAGAGATGTGAGCAATAAACCTTAGAGAATAATTGCAAGGAAAAACTTGTGGTTCCAAGTAAGTATGATATTCAAAAACAATGAACTTGAAATGACAAGAACAATAATGTAATGCTTGCAATTATAGATTTGAGCTCACGATTCCAATTACGAATTGATCAATGATAAATACAAGATCTATCTAATGCGAGATTCAAGATCTTGGTCAATTTTAATTTAGATGCCTAATCTAGATGAAGGCCTTCTCCTCAATTGTTTTGAAGTGAGTCTCACATAAGGTTGTAGAAAAAGGTCTTGGGGAAGGAGGCTAAGGCCTCATTAACGATACCTACCGAACGCTTCTAATGACCCAGGTGTCTCTGTTCCTACAAGGGATTGCCCATAAGAAAACTGTAAGGTCACCTATTTTAACTGTTGAGCGAGGTTCAAGCTTCTCAAATTAGTGGGAAGAAGGTGATCCTAACTTTCTATCAACCAAGCTTATGCTTGAAGCTAAATTTTAAGGATGCATAACTAGATTAGAATGATAATGCAAATGATGATAAAATTAGATAGCTTCAAAGAGATACAATAATGGCAATGTGCTTCAATGTAGGAGATATAAACCACTTATCACTGAGCTTATTAAATCCACTTTAAAACACAAGATCACAATATTTCAATAATGGATCAATGAAGCACTTTAGGATTACTCAATGAAACAGTTGGCAACAATTTCAAATGCCTTAGTTATAGTGTTTGTTATGATAGTCTTCACTTTTATGATTTTATCATGGAAACAAGTGAAAATTTTAATGACACAAACACAAGTAACCAATGACAAATGAGATTGCTAACAATGATTTAATGAGAAGATACAACTAATAGGTTGGATCTAACTAATGAAATGCCAATATAGACGAAAACTAAAAGAGAGCAAGAGAAAGAGTTAGTATCTAAACCAAAGGAATGAAGAAGGAAGAGGTTCCTCCCAACACTCTAAGGAGATCACAAAAATGACAAGCACTTCTAATATCGACCACTACTCGTCAAGCTATCAAATGCCAAAGATGAGGGCACAAGAAGATAAGAAATGTGCTTCATTGATAAACCACTTGCACCAAACCTTAAGAGATCCTCACGACCAAGATAGATCAGTTAAGTAGAGCCCACTACCAAGCAAGAGGAAAAGGTTAGAAAAATTGTTTAAATTTTTTATGGGTTAAATGTGATCAATTTTAATTATTTCAAGCCTTTTGTTACTAAATTTTTTAATGTGATAACCCCTTGAAAGAGTAGCTTCAGATATGAATGGTATTCAGCCTCCTCAAGGCTCACGGCTAGGTGGGATGAGGCCTCCTAGACCTATGGATTACCTTTGAAATATGATATGTCACAATGAAATGTCAAGGGGAAAAGCTCTCCCCAGAAACCAGTGAAAAAGTCCTTGTAACAGTGGCGTAATACCTTTGCACACAAGAAGTATTAGTTTTGAAATAAAATGAGGCTATGAGAAAACCTTGAAAAGCCTTGCGGGTTAGCTAGATGAGGCCTCTAGGCCTTGCGGCTAGCCCTCAAAGCAACCTCCAAGTGATAAGATCTGAATGGCTAGTTACAAGCCCAAAACCAAGTGACAAACCCTTGCAAATGATGGATTTAGGCCTGCAAAACCCCAAGGATTAGTCTTTTAATCATATGCACCAAGAAAAAGACTCTAGTAGGTTTGTGTCGAAGGAAAAAGGCATGTGGCTAGGCCTAGAATAGCCAATGACCCAAGCGACTAGCGACAACAAGCCTTGCAATTAAACTTGAGCCCAAAAATTTGATCTATAAGCATGCAAAGCCATACCCAAGTCAAATTTTGTTGGAAAAGATAGAGAGAATAAATACAAAATTATTTACAAAATTTTCAAGCTCAAACCCTCGTTAAAAATGATTTTTGAAGTGTGAACAAGGGCTTAAACCCTAGAGGCCTCCCTTGAATGAATTTCACTTGATGAAAAGACGCGACAAGAATGAAGATCAAACCCTTGGAGAGGCCTTTAGAGGCCTAAAACTCTTGTGGCCCTGAAGAGAAGTTAGACGACCCTCCAAAAGGTGAGATGTTGAGCCCAAACCCTAGCTATCTAGGTTAGGTGAGGGCTAAAGCCTAAAACCCTTTAAAATCAATTTCTTCCTTGATCCTTTGAATATCCATCTCCAAACGAGTTCAAGAAGAAACCCTAGACATTCTCTTTAGATCTACAAGAAAACCAAACTCAAAACCCTAATGGCTATATACAAAATGGAGAAATATGTACAAGGGTTAGAGAAAAAAAATTTACAAGAATAATTTACAAATTGACAATGATTATGGCTTTTATAAGCAAATCTATTCAATTAATACACAAATAAACTTAAAATAGATGAGAGATAATTTTGTAAGTGAGCAATAGCCAAGATCTCTGTAAAACCAATCGTTAGATAAACCTTGGAATTTAACAAAGTGGGCTCTTAAACTTCTTGTCTTGGGAGTTGGCTAGTCCAACTAAAGACTTCATCTCCACCCAAGATCTGAATACCATAGAGTCTCTACACCATAGTTGCAGGAATCGCCCCCCCCCGGATCCTAAGCCGGAATCGCGACCCGAGGCGAATCGTTCCGGAATCTCCAGGCGAAGCGCGATTCCGAATTTGAGGTGGCGCGATTCCTAGTTTTAAGTGCGATTCCTGCCATTTTAGGTTGCTTTGCCCGGAATCGCGCTTCGGAATCGCGCAACCTGGACGCTTCCTGGGCGCAACCTGGGCGCAACCCGCGGGGCAGCAAAATAAAAATATAATTTTTTTTTAATTTCTTTTAAAATTTAACTTAACTAAGCATGAGGGGGTGGGTTAGGGTGAGTTTAGGGTGAGTTTAGGGTACTTTAGAAAAGAAATAAAGCCCCCTTTCTCTTCTTATTTTTCACTTTGAGTTTAGGAGAGTTGGAGAAGAGAAGAGAGGAGAGGAGAGAGAAGAGAGAAAGGAGGGAGAAGAAGGGGCTTGGAGGAGTGAAGAAGGAGGAGCTAGGAGAAGGAGGAGGAGCTGCTATTCACAATCTACTACTTGTCAAGATTACTCATTTAGACTTGTAGACTTGTGAATTTGAATTTTTGACCTTGGCTGGCGTGACCCAAGTGACTTATTTTTTTAAACATTATTATTTGAATTTTTGACATGACAAATTGTTGACAGTTGCTCACTTGCTAGATAATTATAATATGCTCTATTGTTTATGTTTTAAATATGGTTTAAATGTTTTGTGTTTATAATTGCTTAAAAATTTGATGTATGTTTGTATAGCTAGAATATAGATGATTGTTGTACTACTAGTAACTTTCAATGAATCATGGTGCCATATCTATCTTGATTTATGCAAAAATATGCATGTTTCATGTTCTTCTCATTATTTTTTATTTGGGATGTTTGTTTTGAGTATAAATGCAAAAAAATATAAAAATATATATATATATAGCAGACGCTTCCGCGGACGCTTCGCTTCCTAGATTTTTGGAAAATGACGCTTCCGCGCTTCCGCTTCGCGCTTCCGCTTCGCTCCTGCTTCGTGCAACATTGCTCTACACACTTAAGATCAAGCTATTAAATTAATAGAGGCTAGATACACATAATAACCCTCAAGATCTACATATACCTACCTGATCAATCAAGTTAGAATGCTTCTCTAAACCTAGTAACTAATGCAAGATACCCGTGAAAATAGTTAATGCAGCCACTGGCTAATGAAATAATAACCTATAAAATATTATTTAGTAGAGAATTAATGCTAAAATTGGCAACTCAAACTAAATTCCACTTTGGACAACTCATTTGATGGAGATGATGATTGCATTGAATTCCTCTTTTTGCGAGGACCAAAACCGACCTAAAGTTCATCAAAATTGGACAAGCATAAATGTGTTTTTGAATTTATGCCCACATGTGTAAATTGTCAAGGTCGGCCGCATCATCATGTAGGCTCATGAAGCCCAATGGACGTGTCTCTTGACTCTCAATGATTTTTATAAATATAAGAGACCTCCATCCACATTTGGCATTTCACTCACCCACACATTCTTCTCTCTCATCATTTGATTGGTTCGTATAGCTTATTGGGCATCTCTTTTCCTCACACGTGTGGCAGTAGAAGGACAAATTATAGGACAAATTACAGGGCGGGAATTTCAAAATTCAGACATTGTTGCAGGTTTGATAGGGCGGGAATTTCAAAATTCAGACACTGTTGTAGGTTTGACCAACGTTGACCACGGCTGGTTTGACCTCCTTTGATTGCAGTTTTTGTGTTTGAATTTCGTTTTGGCAGGCCACATCTATTGGTACAGGAGCCAAGGCATTTCGCTAACTTTGACTCTAGACATATCATAGTGTTGATCGCAGGCCTGACCATAGAGTTGACCGCAAAGTTTGACCAGTGTTGACTGCTATTTTCAGGACTGTTTTGGTCTAACTTTGACTAACTTATCAAGATGAGTTTGATTGGGTATGACTGAGCTGCTTTGAGGAGATTTTGCTGGTGCTTTGACAAGCGTTGACTTTCAAGTTAGGGCTGTTGACTGATGCAAAAAGTTTCATATTTGACAAAGCTGCTTTAATCATCATTTGGCAAGTCAATTTTGACTTTATTGTAATCTCTCTCTCTCTGCTAAACATTTGATATAATAATAAGAAGAATTGATCAAAGGGTTTTCCCCATCTTGGGGTTTTTCCCTGGCATGTTCCAAATCTGGTGTTCTATTGTCGTGGCTTGTCTAATGCTTTTATTGTTCATTGTGTTGATTTGGGGTAGCATCGGATGTGCTCTAGCCATGATAATTGGTGGAGAGGCTAAAGCACATGAGATCTTCAATACCCAGAAATGGTTTGGGCAGATTCTAAAAAGTGTGTGAGATATTAAAATAATTAATATTTTTTAATGGAGTCCCTAAGTCTAAACTGTGGGAAAATAAAATATTAATGTGAATTAATTTTAAACTATGTTAGAAGGGTCCAAAGGTCATGGATCAAGCCAGAGTTAATCTTAGCTGCTAATTAGGGACTTAATCTCAGTTGTTGATGTGTCAACAAAAAAAGTATAAGAGGAGGCTTGAGGGTCACTTGGAGGACACATTGAGAGAGACTAGTCAGTTCAATTTCTGGAGTGGGTTTAGCTGAGAAATTCGAACTAGTGGTCAGGTGAGCAGTCAGGAGGCAGGAAGTACGAAACAAAGAGAAGGGATCAGCCACTAGAGACCAACGCTGAGGCAGGAGAGGTAGACGCAGGGCATTTCAGGCAGACATAGAGGTAGTAGGAGACTGCGCAGTCATTAGAGGGCCTGCGTGGGTGATGCAGAGAGGCCCAGGGCTCACACAGAGTGTCTGGGAGCCACGCAGAGGTCAGCCAAGCTAACGCTGGGACTAGGAAAAGTGCTGAAGAGTTTTTCTCTTTGTGGGTAAGCCAGTTGGGCACCTTGTTGTACTGAAGAATTGCTGAATAATAAAATCCTTCCTTGCTGCACCGGTTTTCCCATATTGGGTTTTTCTGGGGACTATTGTCCAAAATATCTATGTCAATGTGTTGATTTTTGTACATGTGTTTGTTTCTGTATTACGGTGTGATATCTGCAGTAGAATTTATTTTAATGTTTATTAAAGGAATTTCATAAATAACTTATTGAAGAATAAGTAGGAAAAGTAAATCAGATGTTGCAGAGATAGAATTTTCACATGGTATCAGAGCAAGTAATCAGAGACAGGAATGGAAAATCAGTTATGGGTCAAGACCACGATGCAGAGGCATCCACGTTAGGGGACTCCCACAGATTTTCAGAAGATTGCACAAGAGAAAGAGACTTTGATTTCTCTATGTTGGCTTCCAGGCTGGAAGAAGAAGTGGCTTGTATGACTAGTTCTGCATCATCAGAAGTGCGGTATATAGATAGTGGAGCCTCGTGGCATATGACGGGAATCAGGGAATGTTTCTCAGAATATCGAGAAGAGAAGATGAACTTCCAGATCACCATGGGAAACAAGGTAAAGTGTACTCCAGTATGGAAGGGTACCATAGTTTTTCAAACAGAATCAGGAGAATAGTTCCGTGCTACAAATGTGCTGCATGTACACCAAGATTGGGGATGAACTTACTTTCCGTGTCACAACTTCAAGACAAGGGCTATGATGTCTACTTCATCAAGGAGACGATATACGTCAAACACCTAAGCTGGAAAAAGAAAGTGTGGATCTAGATCAAAAGTAACAAGTTGTATAGATTACAACTAGAATCATCAATGGCACTAATAGGCACTCATGGATACAAGGACTTGAATGAAGTATGGCATAGAAGAATGGGTCATTTGCACCATGGAGCTTTGAGAATTCTCAGGAGCAGTGTAACAGGAGTTCCGGATCTGAGTACTGAACAAGATGATGAACGCAGAGGATGCACTCTAGGAAAGTATGCCAATGCAACATTTCCTAGGAGCAAACACAGGGCCAGGAGTGTACTACGATTGATACACTCACATATATGCAGACCTATGTTTGTGAAAGCTCTAGGTGGTGCCGAGTATTTACTTACCTTCATTGATGACCACTCAAGGAAAACTTGGATTTATTTTCTGAAGACCAAGGACGAAGTTTCCTGTCGATTCAAAGTGTTCAAGGCTCTGGTGGAGAATCTGACTGGGAAGAAAGTAAAAGTTTTGCGCTCAGATAATGGTGGAGAGTATGTTGATAAGGACTTCACTGATTTTTGCATTAAGGAGGGCATCAAAAGAGAGTGGACAACTCCCTACAATCCGGAGTAGAATGGAGTAGCAGAAAGATAGAACAGGACTATTGTAGAAGCAGCTAGGGCCATGATGTATGATCAAGATATGCCGAAATTCCTGTGGCAGAAGCATGCAACACAACAGTCTATGTTCAGAACATGACTCCTCATTGGGCGTTGGGCAAGATTATTCTAGAGAAAGTTTTCATAGGGAAGACACTTGAAGTCAGTCATTTTAAGATATTTGGGAGTTTAGTATATTTCTGCATACTAGCGCAAAAGAGGAAGACGCTGGATCAAATTACGGAAAAGGGATATTTGGTGGAATATAGCGAGAACGCCAAGGCATACTGAATCTACCTTCCAGGGAGCAGGAAGGTAGAAGTTCGACGAGATGTAAAGTTTACGGAGGACAGGGCTTTTAGAAAATCTCGTGAGATGCCTTCTGAGGAGCAGTCAAAAGATGAGCCGCTGGTTAAGCCTCTTCAACCAATGGAAGTAAAAAATTCTTCCTTTGGTCCGGAAGATTCTAAGGATGAGGAGGAGGAGTTAACAGAAGCACCTGTTGGCAAAGGAAGAACTAGTAGGGAACTTCGTTAGATTTTGCGAGATGCAAAGGACTTCATTGGGGCGCCAAGAAACAATAAGAGGGAGAGAAAACAACCAGATAGATATCAGGCATTAGTAGCTCAGGATGGGGAGCCTGCCAGTTTCAAGGAGGCAACTCAACATTAAGTTTGGCTAGACTTGATTGTAGAGGAGTACAATTCCATAATGGTGAACGATGTCTAGGAGGTAGTGCCAAGGCCTCAAGACAGATCAGTGGTATGTTCGAGATGGATCTATAAGATCAAATACGCTGCAGACGACATTGTTGAGAAATACAAGGCCAGGTTTGTGGCTAAGGGGTATGGTCAAAAGGAAGGAATTGACTACAAGGAGACCTTTGCCTCGATAGCCAGGTATACGTCTATTAGGACCGTGATATCTCTTGCAGCTCAGATGAGATTGGAGATTCATCAGATGGATGTCAAAACGACTTTTCTGAACAGGGTAATAGAAGAAGAGGTATATATTGAACAACCAGAGGGATTTGAGACACATAAGAAGAAGTCTCATTTATGCAGGTTGAAGAAATTCTTGTATGGGCTGAAACAGGCACCTAGAGCATGGTATGGTCGAATTGATGGCTACTTGCAGAAGATGGGATTTGTCAAGAGTGACGCAGATCCAAATCTCTAGTATCTGGTTGTAGAGAATGAGCCACTAATCTTAGTATTGTATTTGGATTATCTCTTTTTGACAGGATCATCCAGGCTCATTAGGGACTGCAAGAAGAATCTAGCCACAGAATTCGATATGAAGGATTTGGGACAAGTGCATTATTTCCTATGGTTGGAAGTTTGGCAGCAAATAGGAGAGATCTTCCTTGGTCAAAGGAAATATGCTACAGAAATCTTGAAGAGATTTTGGATGGATGACTGTAGACCCATGGCTACTCCAACGATCACCAACTAGAAGAAGATTGATGCATCAGAAGACAAGGATGTTGGTCCCACCTTATACAGGCAACTCATAGGGTCCCTGATGTATTTGGTCAATACCAGGCCAGACATTTGCTACGCTGTCAACACCCTCAGTCAGTTCATGGTGGAACTGAAGAGGGCGCACTTGGGAACAATCAAACATGGTCTCAAGTATTTACAGGGAACAATCGATTATAGACTCTTGTACACCAGGAGTAAGGATATCAGATTGAGTGGATTTGCTGATGCAGATTGGGTAAGAAGTTCAGTGGATCAGAAAAGTACCTGTGGGTACTGTTTCAACATTGGATCAGGAATGATCTCCTGGTGCAGTAGGAAACAAAAATCTGTGGCTTTGAGCTCATTTGAGGCAGAATATATGATGGCAAGAAGAACTTTGTGTGAGGCCATATGGCTTAGAAAACTGCTTTTGAACCTATTCAGAAGGAATATGGAGGCGACCAGGATCATGTGCGATAATCAAAGTTGCATTAAGCTCTCTGAGAATCCAGTGTTTCATGATAGGTCGAAGCATATTGATATCCTGTGTCACTTTGTCAGCGACTATGTCCAACGAGGAGCTGTACAGTTGAGCTACACTCCTACAGGAGAACAGGTGGCGGACATCCTCACCAAGGCCCTTGGAAGGACAAGGTTTGACTACTTCAGGGAAAAGATGGGGATGGTAAAGAACCTGTTTCCATAGCAGAAATGGGAGTGATAACAACACGGATGCAGGGGGAGTTGCAGTGTGGATGAAGTGTTAGGAGAAAGGAGCAGCAGCAACGTGGATGCAAAGGGAGTTGCAGTGTGGATGCAGTGTTGGGAGAAAGGACCAGCAGCAGTGTGGATGCAGAGGGAGTTGTCATACAGATGCAACAATGGGAGTAGCAAAGCCATGGTCAGCAATAGAGGATGCAACAGTGCAGAGGATGTTGGGTAGGGAGGCTTAGCATCAACACAGAGACTGATGTTGGATGATCAGGGTGATACTCAGTGAGGAGTATTGCTAGAGCACAAATCTCGCTAAGAGGGAGTGTTGATTTGGGGTAGCATCAGATGTGCTCTAGCCACGAAAATTGGTGGAGAGGCTAAAGCACATGAGATCTCCAATACCCAGAAATGGTTTGGGCAGATTCTAAACAGTTTGAGAGATATTAAAATAATTAATATTTTTAATGGAGTCCCTAAGTCTAAACTGCGGGAAAATAAAATATTAATGTGAATTAATATAAAACTGTGGTAGAAGGGTATAAAAGTCATGGATCAAGCCAGAGTTAATCTTAGCTGTTGATTAGGGACTTAATCTCAGTTATTGATGTGTAAACCAAAAAAGTATAAGAAGAGGCTTGAGGGTCACTTGGAGGACTGAGAGAGACCAGTCAGTTCAATTTCTGCAGCCGGGTTAGCTGAGAAATTCGAACTAGTGGTCAAGTGAGCAGTCAGGAGGTAACACGTACAGAACAGAGAGAAGGGTTCAACCACTAGAGACGAGTGCTGAGGCAAGAGTGGCAGACGTAGAGGCTGTAGGAGACTGCGCAGTCACTAGAGGGCCTGCTTGGGTGACGTAGAGAGGCCCAGGGCTGACGCAGAGTGTATGAGAGCCACACAGAGGTCAGCTAAGCTGACGCTGGGACGAGGAGAAGTGGTGGAGAATTTTTGTCTCTGTGGTAAGCAAGTTTGGCACCCTGTTGTACTGAAGAATTGCTGAATAATAAAATCCTCCCTTGCTGCACTGGTTTTCCCACATTGGGTGTTTCCAGGGACTATTGTCCAAAATATTTGTGTCAATGTGTTGATTCTTGTACATATGTTTGTTTCTGTATTACGGTGTGATATCTGCAACAAAATTTATCTTAATGTTTATTGAAGGAATTTCATAAATAACTTATTGAAGAATAAGTAGGAAAAGTAAATAAGATATTGCAGTGTTAGAATTTTCACACATGTTCTATCTACAATTACTGTTAATGTGATTTATGGTTTTTGTGATTACTACTGGAAAACTAAATTGGAAATTGTCATTGGGCTGCTAAGGGAACATTGAAGTAATTGTGCTAAGCATAGAAAATACCGTTGTTAACTAAAATTAACATGGAATTAGAGCCCAGGTAAAGACAAAGCCGAGGCAAGAGACAAAAAAAAATCACTAAGAGAGATCTATTGGACAAATATCAATGGCTTCTACTTCTTACTTCAAGACTGAGGACAAGCTCAATGATAAATCTAACTATGATGCATGGAAGATGACTTTGGACTTGAGGAACGTGAAGTATTGGACTATATGTAGGGAAAAGTGGTGGAACCTCCTTCAAATGCGCCGACTGCTGCTAAGACGACGTATAGAAAAGGTGAGTTGAAAGCAAAGAAAATTTTTGTTGACTGTATTCAAAATCATTATGCTACCTATATTTCTGATTTGGGATGCAAATCAAATCCTCTTTCTCAAAAACAAGTTGAAGGATATCAAGATGAATAAAGGGTAGTCTATTCGATCCTACTTCATGAGAATAACTCAAATCAAGAATGACTTGCTATCTATTGGAGAAGTTATTTCTGACACGAAGCTCTCTCTCATTGCTCTTGGAGGTCTTCCAAGACCATGGGATGTATTTGTCACTACCATTCTCAACAATGAAAGGATACCTAGTTTTGATGACTTATTGGTTAGAAGCACTCAAGAGGGGACTAGGTTGATGGAGAGAGACAAACCTTCAAATGGAAATTAATCTATTGCCTTCTCTACCCATGTAAAAAGGAAGAGTAATGGTCGTCCGAGGAAATAAGGTCAAGAATCCAAGAAAGGATTGAAAGAAGGAAGAAAAGAATGGTGCTACAATTGTAATAGGTTTGACCATTGTGTCAGAGAGTGTCCTCACAAGAAGAATTCTCCAAGGGATGACGACAACATCAACCACAACAATTTCAAAGGCAATGGTAATCAAAGGAACAACAGGTTCAAAAACAAAGGAAAGAGGAATGCTCCCGCTGTTTAAAATGTAAATAAATGGTTGACCTCCCAAGAGGACAAGAAATGTTGAGTATGATGGAAGTAATGTTGTAGAAAAATAGGATGAGCTTTATCTTATTTTTGATTTATCTACTGCCTCTCCTTTGGATACGTTGGATTATTGGTTGATTGATAGTGGAGCCTCAAGGCACTTCACTGGGTACAAGGAGGCCCTCTCAAATTTGGTTAAAAAGAAGACTAATTTGAAAATCATACTTGGAGATAATGCCACCTACCCCATGAAAGGGATAGGTAGTGCTACTCTTCACTTAAATCAAGGTCAAACCATTTATCTACAAGAAGTATTGTATGTGCTCGATTTGAAGAACTTGGTGTTTATTTTCGCGATGGAAGATAAAGGCTTCAAGGTAGCATTCATTGATGGAAAGGTATATATTTGGCAAAGAAACCCTAAAGATGCATTTACTCTTGGATTTAAGGTTGATGGTCTTTACCAAGTTGGACGAAGTCCATTGGGAGCTTTGGCAAGCGATACTTCTCTTCAATCTGAGCTATGGCATCAGAGGCTTGCCCACTTACATTACAAAGGCTTACTTGGGGTAAGGAAGATGGTCACAGGTATGCCCGAGTTCGATATGAACAATGAAGTTGTTTGTCGGGGTTGTGCAGCTGGGAAACTTACAAAGGGACCATTCCCTTCTAGTGAAAGCGAGACAACCAATATTCTCGAATTGGTCCATTTTGAACTATCTAGTATGTTTCCTGTAACATCGTTGGGAGGATATTTATGTTATGCAATCTTTGTGGATGACTACTCTCGCAAAACATGGATCTATTTTGTGAAGAAGAAGGCTGAAGTATTAAAATGGTTATGTTCTTTCAAAACATTGGTAGAAACTCAAACACAGAAGAAGATCAAGATATTAAGGACAGATAATGTAATCGAGTATGAATCAAATGAATTCAATGACTTTTGTAGAGGGGCTGGCATTAAGAGGGAGACAATTGTTCCATACACTCTTGAGCAAAATGGCGTTGCTGAAAGGAATAATCGAACAATCATGGAAGCCACCCATGCCATGCTCCATTATCAAGGCCTACCAAAGCTTCTTATGGGGAGAAGCTCCCAACACTACTGTATATGTTCAAAATAGGAGCTCACATCAAGGATTGGATTTCAAGGCACCCGAGGAAGTTTTCACTAGTAAGAAACCTGATGTTTCTCATTTTAGAATAGTTGGTTGTCTCGTGTACTTTCGTGTGCCTAAAGAGAAAAGAAACAAGTTGGAAGCATCTGGGAAGAATGGTATATTAGTTGGTTACAGTAAAAATTCAAAGGCATATGAGATCTATGTACCTGGTCAAAGAGATGTGGAAGTAAGTCATGATGTCACATTTAATGAAGACACTACCCTTGGGAAAGCAAGAAATCTCCCTATTCCAAGAAAGGATGATGATGATGCCATTGAAAATAAGATGAACCTCCGACAGATGAGCCTATGCCCGATATTGATGGTCCAATGGATCATATCGATCCACCTCTTGGTGATCCCTCTAGCTCAAGGAAAATACCTCTATGGCTCAAAGATACTCTTGAAGATGTTGAAAGACATACTCCTCCAAGAGGGACATTCTACAAAAGTAAGAAACCAAATAGGCATCAAAGGTACCTGACCGCTATGAGTACTATCATTTAAGCTGAAGCATGCAGGTTCGAAGAAGCTGTAAAGCATCAAGTATGGAAGGATGCTATGAATGAGGAATATGAATCAATCACGAAGAATGATGTCTAGGATGTGGTGCCTAGACTTAAGGACAAGTCTGTGGTCACTTCTAAATGGCTCTACAAAATTAAACATAGAGCTGATGGGATTGTTGAAAAATATCAGGCCAAGTTCGTTGCTCAAGGCTTCTCTCAAAAGGAAGGAGTGGACTATGATGAGATATTTGCATCATTTGTCCAATATACCACGATTCGATCTATTATTGCTCTCGCAGGCAATCAAGGATCAAGCATACATCAAATAGATGTCAAGACTATTTTCTTGCATGGCTTGCTTAAGGAGGAATTCTACTTGGAACAACCTCAGGGGTTCGAAGTAGAATATCGAAGGACACATGTATTTAGGTTGAAGAAAGCTCTCTATGGGTTGAAGCAAGCCCTTAGTTCTTGGTATGAGAGGATTGACATTTATCTTGTGAAGCTAGGATTTACAAGGAGCTATGTTGATCCTAACCTATACATCAAGGTTGAAATGGACATGCCTCTCATTTTGGTCCTTTATGTTGATGATCTCTTTCTGACTGGTGCAGACCCTCTCATTTATCAATGCAAGAGGGAGTTGACTTCTGAGTTCGAGATGAAGCAGAAGGACCTAGGACTGATGCACTACTTCCTAGGTTTGGAGGTCTAGAAAAATCCAGGCGAGATTTTCCTTTTTCAATGAAAATATATTGTGAAGCTGCTAGAGAGATGTGGGATGGTGATTTGCAAGTCTATGTTTACTCCGATGGAACTCAACTTCAAGAAGATATGTGGAAGTGTTGCTGGGCCCTAATTGGCAACCCTTCCGAGTATCGACAACTTGTGGGGCCTTGATGTTCTTGGTAAACTCTCGTCCAAACATATTCTTCAATGTGAATACTTTGAGTCAATTTATGGTTGAGCCTCATTGCATACATTGGATTGCTACTAAGAATCTCTTGAGATATCTCCATGGCACAATCAATTATGGGTTGAGATACATTGCTGAGAATTTGAGGCTTCATGGATACTTGAATGCTGACTAGGCACACAGTATGGTGGATCGAAAGAGCACATCTGGATGTTGCTTCTCATTGGGGTTTGCTTCGATTTCTTGGATGAGTAGGAAGCGAAAATTGGTTGCTCTAAGTGCCGCTGAGGCCGAATACATTGTAGTTAGTATGGCCTATTGTGAAGTTGTATGGTTGAGGAAGCTCTTCAGTGAGCTATTTGAGCACGTGCTGGATACCACTGTGATCTATTGTGATAACCAGAGTGGGATTCGCCTTTCAAATAGTCTCATGTTCCACAATTGCTCCAAGCACATTGATATTAGGTACCACTTTATCTAGACATATGGTACATGGGGTGAGTGGTTCACCTTCCCTTATAGGTGCACTGTGTAAAGGGTGAGTGATTCACCTTCTGCTCTAGGTGCAGTATGTAAAGGGTGAATGGTTCACCTTCCCCTGTGATACCCCATGATGGTTGACATGTGTATAGGCTGAGCGGTTCAACTTCCCCTATGATTGATGACACGTGTATATGTATAGGAGTGGTTCACCTTCTCCTATGGCATATGAGCAGGATGAGTGGTTCACCTTCTCCTACAGATGCCCCAACATACATCATACCCTTGTAGTCCGTGACTCATGGGAAGTACCTCTCATTTGGCTAATGAGTTGGGAAAAGAGGTAGAGACCATAGCACTACAGATGGATGCATCATGTACTGCCGTACTTCCTATGTCTACGATGCATGGTGTTCATCAACTTGATCTAGGATCAATTCTGATTGGGGTTCTACCCTTGGACTGAATTTTGTTCGTGGGGAGTGGTAAGGTCTTGTGACTCACTCTTGATTAATTCTTCTTCATTATACCAATGTTCAAACAGAGCAAAGATGAGATGCACAAATGGTACATGATGACACGATGGCATGGTACTCCTTAGTTGAGAGGGATTGTTAAAATTGGCAACTAGGGCAAAATTCCACTTTGGACAACTCATTTGATGGAGATGATGATTGCATTGAATTCCTCTTTTTGCAAGGACGAAAATTGACCTAAAGATCATGAAAGTTGGACAAGCAGAAATGTGTTTTCCAATTTATGCCCACGCATGTGTAAATTGTCAAGGTCAACCCATCATCATGTAGGCTCATGAAACCCAATGGACATCTCTCTTGACCCTTAACGATTTGTATAAATATAAGAGATCTCCATCCTCATTTGGCACCTCACTCACTCACACATTCTTCTCTCTCATCATCTGATTGGTTCCTACAACTTATTGGGCATCTCTTTTCCTCACACGTGTGGCAACAAAAGGACAAATTGCAGGACGAATTATAGGGTCGAAATTTCAGAGACTTGTAGGTTTGACCAAGGTTGACCTGAGGTAGTTTGACCTCCTTTGACTGCAATTTTTTTGCTTGAATTTCGTTTTTGGCAAGCCACATCTATTGGCATAGGAACTGAGGCATTTTGTTGACTTTGACCGTAGACATATCACAGGGTTGACTGCAGGCCTGACCAGAAAGTTTGACCAGCATTAACCACTATTTTCAAGACTGTTTTGGGCTGACTTTGACCACCTTATCAGGTCAAGTTTGACTGGGTATGACCACGCTGCTTTGAGGACATTTTGCTACTGCTTTGATAAGCGTTGATTTTTTGGTTAGGGCTGTTGATTGTTGCAGAAAGTTTTAAATTTGATAGGGTTTCTTTAATCATCATTTGGCAAGTCAATTTTGACTTTATTGTACCTTCTCTCTTTGCTGAACATTTGATATAATAATAAGAAGAATTGATCAAAGGGTTTTCCCTTCTTGGGGTTTTTCCCTGCCATCTGCCAAATCTGGTTTCCTCCTGTCTTGGCTTGTCTTCTGCTTTTATTGTTCATGTTCTATCTACAGTTATTGTCAATGTGATTTATGGTTATTGTGATTGCTATTGGAAAACTAAGTTGGAAACTGTCATTGGGTTGCTAAAGGAACATTAAAGTAATTGTGCTAAGCATAAAACATACCATTGTTAACTAAAATTAACAATTAAGAACATAATCCTGAAAAACATTAGCACAAGAAGCAGAAGAGGAACACCACCATGAATAAACCCCAAAAATTTCTTTATTATTCCAGAAAAATATTAGAAAGAACAACGCTTGACTTAGAGCTCATTCACAAAATTTTCATTATTTACATCCTTATCAAATGAGCAACAAATAACATCCTTATGTAGAAAAATGAGAGCGTCAAACCCCTCCAAGTAGAAAAACGACTAATCCCCTTGATCCATTGCTTGATCCTTGTCAAAACAATTCGAACCCTTGACAACTGCTGCACAAATCTCTAGAAAAATTCGAGATCCTTGATGTAATATCCCTGAGGAAAATTAACAGTGATAAACAAAGCATGCATAGAAAAGATACCCACAAAAATTTCACACAAATTAAACATCAGGAAATACACCAAAAACTGAGTTGATCTGAGCCATTTTATTATAAATAGGTGGGGTACAACAAAAGCTCAAAATGTATGCACTTGGGCTTGACCAAGGCAAACTAGCAAAGCCCAAATGATGAAATCAACTGCTCCAACCGCTAGGTAGTTGCCCCCACAATAGCTCTGCTCTGGTCCTATTGAACTGCTGGGTGCAAAGAATGGGTGATTTGAACCTCTTCTATTGCTCAAAAAATTCCTGGAAATTAACTTCAATCTCCTCTCCATTAAGCCACTAAAACCCAAAAATGGTTTGGCCTACTTCCAACCCCCAAAATTGACCCCAATTTCAGCGTACTCTGCGACTGACTGGTAATTTCGGCCCACCTGAAGAGTCACTTGATTCAACCCTCCAAAATGTTGCAAAATGCAGAGGCTTGTCCGCTCCGGAAAACTCCCCAATTCCCCAACTCACATTTGCCCCAATGGTCACCGTTCTAACTTCCACGTGTGCCTAGACAAGCCCCTTGCGTCGGACCACGTAGTCACCCAGATGGTTGCTTTGCTCCAATAAAACTCCTCCCTGATTTGGCTGATCTCTCCCTAAAAAAATCCAGCAAATAGTGGTAAGACTCCCCTAGAAACCTCAGCCAAACTTCTGCTCTACGCTGGCCTCTCCAAGGAATTCGTACTTTCCAAATGTGCCTTGGACACTGCCACGAAACCACCATGAAATTGTCTGAAACGGATGCTAAAGAGGCTCACAAGGAAAATCGACCTCCCTCCTTGCGATGACACTCAAGTCCATCGAAGCAAGGGTCGAGAAACTCGCTTGAGAATTTCGGTTGCAGACTTGGCTAAACAGCGCAAGCGTGCTGGGTGCAAGTAAATGTTAAATTGTCAAAAGCCCCTATTGCTGCCATCCTCCTCCTATTTATAATTCCCCCCTTGTCTCCTCATGGGGGTCCCTCCATCTAATATTTCAGCCTACTCACCTTAGCAATTCGACTTCTCTCCAATGGGGGTGGCCCCCACATTTAACTAAACAAGTAATATCGACCTCACTTAAGTATTTCCTTCAAAAATACGTGGGTCCCTCACAATAGCGAAAAATGCAAAATTGTGAGTCTTCTTAGCAAAATTTATTTTGGGAAGGGACATGAAACTTGATGGGTGTGCTGGATGGACCAATCTTTGACTTCTGGGTGGTTTTGGACCACTGGAGAATCTTAAAAAAAAAGAATTCTCGAAATTCCCTCATTCAAAATAATTACTTGGACCAAAAATTTGATTTCCTTGAGAAAATTATTCTTTTTGGCAGAACGAGTTTTCTTGTGACGACCTTTCTACAACAATAATTACTATGTCAACCTTTAAGCAGATATAATTGCAGTAAAGCAAGAATAATTACTGTGAGATCTTGTAAGCAAATATAATTATAGTAAATAATTATTTTTTTCACAGAATTGACTAACTGAACTACTGAGGGTACTTACTTGTACTTCCAACAGGTTGATGATACCTCTAGCAGGTTGATGATGCCCAGCTGATTGCTTTGGTTACCAAAAGACTGAATCCACCCAGCCAAATTGAGCAGAACTTGGTTGCTCAATCCAACAAGCTTCTTAATAGAAGCCGACTGTTCCCTGTGCCTAGAACCTCAGGACAGCTAAAGCTCTTCCTGTGGATAATTTCCTTCTTCAGAATTTCTTCCCCTTGTTCTTTTCCTTCCCACTGCCCCTTCGTAACCTTATGCTTGGTGGTTTTATCAGGTTTCTTAGTGGTGGCTGCCCTTCCATCAGCAGCCCACCACTTAATCTGCGGGTGACAACTTCCATGTCCCGCCTTCTCTATCACACTGTTATTGTCACGTATACATAAGTATTTCCAAATTTAATTAAATATATCACTTTAATATTTATTAAAATATTATTAAGGTTATAACATTATATTAATTTCTTATATTTATATCTGTATTTTAAATCATTGTATTAATTTTTTTTTTTTGTTAATAGATTATTCGTTACATACACTCCGCCTTCAGAAAACTTCATCCCGAAGTTAGGGTTTTATCTTATCTGATTAGTTATGATAGCGATTAGTACATTCTTCTTAGGATTGTAAACCGAGGTTAAATTTTTATTTAATATAAGGAGAGTGTTTTGAATATTTTAGGTTTATGATTTTAACAGTCATGCCTTGCTCTAAGCAGGTTCCCAAGCTATTCTAAAAACATCCTATCCTTCCTAATCCCTTCCGCTCCCATCCTATCCGTCCTCTACTGGAGTATGCCATGGCGTCAGTTTTACTGATGTAATAATTCATAAATTCTAAGGGTGACAGTGTCGGTCATACCGATCTGATCCCCAGTAGGCATCTGACAGTCATCATCACACATCTAGGGGAACATGATTCGCATAGTCCTCCCATGACTCCAGGGTTCAGAGGATAAATGGTGGGCAACACCTCCACCCCTCCTAGTAGAATTAGGGTTATTACCCTATCATAGAATCTCTTTGAGCCTTAATTGTTCTGAGGTTCGGTCATCACGTGGTCATTTTGGTAACTGTTTATTATTTGCAATCATACACTTATCCATGCATTTATTATTGGCAATCATACATTACTGTGGTAACTGTTATTGTATGCAAATTCGACTAAGGGTAAGTACTTTTCCCAGTGTGATTGCTGATCCATAACATAGATTCTCAACATATCTTCAAGTACTTGATTTATCCTTTCTATTTGCCCATCAATCTTAGGATGGTAAGTAGTGCTTAAATTTAGTTGAGTTCCTAAGGCTGATTGCATGTAAGTCCAGAATCTTGAAATGAATCTTGAATCTCTATCGGATATAATCTTCTTAGGTACCCGATGAAATCTGATAATTTCATTTATGAATACTCGAACTACGTCACCAACTTCGTAAGTATCTCTTACGGGAATGAAATGTGCGCTTTTTGTTAACTTATCCACTACTACCAGAATGGCATTGTGTCTCTGAGAAGAAAGAGGTAGTCCAGTGATGAAATCCATAGAAATGATCTCCCATTTCAACATAGGAATGTCGTGATGTTGTAAGCAATGTTGCATGAAGCGGGGACGTTTTTTGGAAGTGGGGACGCTGAAGTGTCATTTTCCACAAATCTAGGAAGCGAAGCGTTTGCGGAAGCGTCTGCTATATATATATATTTATATTTTTTTGCATTTATACTCAAAACAAATATCCCAAATACCAAATTAGTTTTAGAAGACATGAAAACATGCATATTTTTGCATAAATCAAGATAGATATAACATCCATTGTACATTAATGATTAATTATTCGAGCATCAACCATTTAGATGCATCAACCATCTAGAATATAGATTTCTTTCCTCTTGTCTAGCCTTTGCCTCTACCTCGATTGTCTAGGGATATTAGTCAACATTGCCCAATTTTGATCAAACTACCTGATTCAAGAATTAAAATATGGTAGAAAAAGCTTAGCATGCTTGATCAATGATTTTGACTTGATTGAAAGGTAATTTTTTGCTAAGGGTGTGCCACGTGACAAAGGAGTTCAACAATTAGCACCACCAACACTAGGGTACATATAGGGCTTGGTGCTCTTGATTAAATGCTAATCGCATACCTTCATATTGATATAATCTACTGGAATGCCACAATCCCATTGATCCTGAATTCCTCAAAACTGTTAAGTCTGCTGAATTTTGAATAGGATATGAAATTCTATTTTCTCCATATGAAGTCCAATGAGGCTGGAACTACTCTCAAACATCCTGAGTCATTTCATGGTAATGTTAAAGATTTAAGTAAAAGGATGAAAATGAAAAATAAAGGAGAATGTCACTTTTACTTTAAGAATTTAACATTACCATGAGGGAGCATCTGCTATAATTATATATTTTTTTGCCTTCATTCCTCACCCTAACCCAAGGTGGACCCATCCCCAACAAGCAAACTTACCTAAAATAAAAAAAAAATTGAAAAAAAAAAACGATTTTCTAAACGCTTTTTTGGAATCGTACGGGAAGCGTACGCTTCGCGCTCCAAAGCGCCACGCTTCGTACTGCCGAAGCGCCGTACGAAGCGTGCTTCGGAGATTCGGAAGCGCGCTTTGAGCCATGCTTCGGAAAATTCCAGGAAGCGGCAAAATCAGGTGGAAGCGCGCTTCCGCCGAAGCTTCCTAGATGCTTCCGCACGGGACGCGCTTCCAAGCTTGAAACCGGGGGGGGGGGGGGGGGCTTTCGTGCAACATTGGTTCTTAGAGACCTGCTAGGTGACAATGATCTGTTTTTACTGATTGACATTCCAAACATTTCGCAACAAATTGAACGATATCACGTTTAATGCCTGACCAGAAGAAGAGTTAATCAGTATCCGAATACATATTCTTTACTCCAGGATGTGCACAATATACTGCTTTGTGGGCTTCCCTAAGGATAGTGTCTCGAAGATCCTTATTATCAGGAATATACATCCTTCCATGGAATCGTAAGATTCCATCATTTTCTAGTTCATATCCTTCAAACTTAGAATCTTTTAGCTTTTTACCCTCAAGACCAGATCTCACTTTTAAATACCAGCTATCTTTTATGAGATATTCTAGTACTCGTTGCCTTAAGTCTACTTTGATAGGTGTGAGAGAGAATATCTGTGGTCTTCTGCTTAAAGCATCTGCTACTACATTTTCTTTTCCCTTAATATATGATATTCCAAAATCACACTCACTTAGGAATTCACTCTATTGCCTTTGTCTGGAATTTAAGTCTCTTTGGGTGAAGAAATATTGTATACTTTGATGGTCGCTTTTAAGTATAAAACTTCGTCCCACTAGATAGTGTCTCCAAATTTTTAACGCTAGCACTACAACGACTAATTCGAAATCGTGAGTAGCATAGAGTTCTTCATGAGATTTTAATTTTTCTGGAAGCATATGCTATCACTCCTCTATCCTGCATCAATACTGCACCCAACCCTTGTTTGGATGCATCAATACATACCGTAAAATCTTTGTTCATATCAGGGACTCTTAGGATTGGTGCATTGGTGAGTAGTCTTTTAAGTTCAGAGAATGCTTTATTACATTCCTCAGTCCATTCATACTTAACACATTTACGCTTAAGGGTTGTAATCGGCTTTGCAATTTTGGAGAATCCCTCCACAAACTTTCGGTAGTAACCGGCTAAACCCATAAAGCTTCGTATTTCATGTGCATTTTTCGTTATTGGCCATTCCATGATTGCTTTTACCTTCTCAGGGTCTACTGAAATCCTTTCACTTGATATGATATGACCTAAGTAATGAATCTCTTTCTGAAAGAATGAACATTTGGATAATTTTCCATACAACTGATGTTTTCTAAGGCAAGACAATACTATTCGTAAATGATCTTCATGCTCTTTCTTATTTTTGGAATAGATGAGAATATTATCTAAAAAGACTTGTACAAATTGATCAAGATATTCGTGGAAAACACTGTTCATAAGGTTCATGAATACTGTTGGTGCATTTGTTAATCCAAATGGTACCACAGTAAATTCATACTGTCCAAAACGTGTCTGGAATGCAGTCTTGGAAATATCGTTTTTAGAAATCCTTAGCTGATGGTAGCTTGATCGAAGATCATTTTTTGAAAAGGCAGCAACTCCTTTCATTTGATCAAAAAGATCATCTATTCGAGCCATAGGATATTGATTCTTTACTGTAGCTCGATTCAAATCTCGATAATCTATGCATAATCTTAAAGCTCCATCTTTTTTCTTCACAAAAATTACAGTAGCGCCCCAAGGTGATATACTAGGCCGAATATGTCCTATATCCAGTAGTTCCTTCAATTGGATTTGCAATTCTTGAAGTTCTAGAGCTGTCATTCAATAAGGCGTTTTAGAGATCGGTTGGGTACCAGGTTTTAATTCGATAGTGAGATCCAGCTCTCTTATAGGGGGTAATCCTAGTAGTTTTTTTGGAAATACATCCGGAAATTCGGCTAACACCGAATACTGTTCTAAGGATGGTCCTTTTTCTTTGCTTACTTCTTGAATTACATATGTTTGGCAACCTTTTCTTAAACAACGCTTCATTTTCATTGCTGATATGTAGCGTAAAGATACTTTTCTCTTGATTCCTTGAATTTGGATTGTTTCTCCTTTATCATTTATGCCCATAATTCTTTTCCCATAACAGTCTACCCAAGCTTGATGAGCTTCTAGCCAATCCATACCTAGGATAAGATCATAAGTTCCTAATGCTGTGACATAAACTTTCAGTTTAGTCGTACAGACCCTTAGGTCAATTTTGCATTGATCCACACTTAAGCCCACAGATTGGAGTTCACTTGAGGCCATTTCCACCTGTTTGAAATCATTTTGCCTGCGAGCTGCCAACCCACATTTGTTTAATGCATATGAAGAAATGAAACTATCTGTGGCACCTATATCAAATAAGATTTTGAGTTTTATACCATTGATAATACCTGAAGATTCCACTACAATGGATTGATGTGCTGCTTGGTCGTTGCTGACTACTGCATGAATTCTATGATTACCTCGATTTTTTGATATTGGTTCCTTTCTATTCCTATACAATATATTTGACGAAGCTTCTGGGCAATCACATTGAAAATGCGGTCTTCCACATCCCCAACAATTAAGTTGCGTTGATCCCCTTGAATCAGGGCGTGAATTTCTAGATAAAGAGCTTTGTCCCCTCATGTTGATTCCTCTCGAATTTCTTCCTCTACCGGCAGTTCCACGAGATGTCCATGGATTGGTGTTTGATGATTCCGCGACTATAGTGTTTACTGCCATGGGAGTTCTTATTCCTACATTTCTAGGGGTAAATCTATTACCGTAAGGTGGCCTCGAGCTACCTCCTCTGAAGAAATTTCGAGGAGTTTTTCCTGGAAATCCTAATTGTAAAGGTTCTGCTGGCCCTACATTTTATTTGATTCCACTACAATGGATTGATGTGCTGCTTGGTCGTTGCTGACTACTGCATGAATTCTATGATTACCTCGATTGTTTGATATTGGTTCCTTTCTATTCTTATACAATATATTTGATGAAGCTTCTGGGCAATCACATTGAAAATGCGGTCTTCCACATCCCCAACAATTAAGTTGCGTTGATCCCCTTGAATCAGGGCGTGAATTTCTAGATAAAGAGCTTTGTCCCCTCATGTTGATTCCTCTCGAATTTCTTCCTCTACCGGCAGTTCCACGAGATGTCCATGGATTGGTGTTTGATGATTCCGCGACTATAGTGTTTACTGCCATGGGAGTTCTTATTCCTACATTTCTAGGGGTAAATCTATTACCGTAAGGTGGCCTCGAGCTACCTCCTCTGAAGAAATTTCGAGGAGTTTTTCCTGGAAATCCTAATTGTAAAGGTTCTGCTAGCCCTACATTTTATTTGATTCCCAGGTGCTCTTCTGCATAACGACCACATTCTACCGCCTCAGCTACTGATGATGGTTTCCACGTCCTCACCAAGGATTTGATGCGAGGATTTAACCCAAATATGAAGCATTCAGCTTGACGCTCATCAGAATCTAAGTAGTGAATGTATTTTACAAGCTCCATAAACCTTATCTTGTACTCTTCCACCATTTTATTACCCTGAACTAAGGTATGGAAGGCTCTGGCTTGCTGTTGTTGAAAGTATGGAGGTAAATACTTTGCGCGGAATCTTTCCTCAAATAGCTCCCAAGGGACATTATCCGATGTAAGGTGCAGTTATTTTTCCAGATTTCCCCACCAAATCAAAGCACTCTGCTTCAATTGAAATACAACAATTTTTGTTTTTGCCGAAGAAGAATATTCTCTTAATCTAAAGCATCTGTTCATTCCTTCTAACCATGCCTCAGCGCGTTCACCTGCTCGACCTCTCGAAAATTTTGGGAGTTTAATTTTTTGAAGCTCCCTAGAAATATCTTCTTTTAATATTTTATGCTCAAAATTCTTTGGTTCCGTTGAACTGGTAGCTAAGGGTTGAAGTTCTTCTTTGGTCTTAGCCTTAGTTGATTCTTTTAGTGTTTCCAATAAGGCTTCCAATGAGTTCATTATTACGGTCAACTCTAGTGCTGGAGCGATTGATGTTGATAATGGTCTTGGTGGAGACGATGGTGATAGTGGTGGCGATGGGGATGATGATGGCGACGGTGGCGGCATTAATGGCGATGATGCAGCCTGATCACATTGTCGTCGCTCATATGTCTTTACCATTGTAATGTTTCCTGTGTACATAATAAAATTCTATAAAAATTTGAGGTAGACAATCGAATTTAACATATAGTTCTTTTTTTTTTTGCAATTTCACATTCACAAACGGGTATAGTTTTTTTGCTATTTTTATCTGCTAGGCAGATCTTACTGGTACCGAGGTCAAGGAGGGTGGTCTTGCGACCTCCTTGTCCTAATGCAGGGTATTCTATCCTAATATGAAATAATGCAGAAGTGTATGGTTATTAATGCCTAGGGTAGATCATCCAAAATTAATTACTAAGTAATATTCACAAAATTAAATATTTAAATATTAAATATCTCGTTATAGTGAACATCGTCAACACACTCATCACATCTCAAACTATTACCTCTACAGAAGGACTCACATAGTTATAACGTGGAATATGTTACTTAGATGTATACTTATCGGAATAACAATTAGAACACATTCGTTACAATTTCAAAAAAAATTTAAAATGTTTACCTAAAAATTATGGTAGGTACTGGAGAGGTGTTAAATAATCTTCATCTATTTTAATAGGTCTCGGGCAGGTTCCAAGGTTGGACCTCCCCAGCTCAGCATAAGAATATATATATATATATATATATATATATATATTATATATATATATATATATTTTGTTAATAACTAAACTATAGTAATTAGTTTAATATATAATTATTATGTTGATAGATACTACAAGTGACTAACAGTAATTGAATTTGGAATCCGTTAATTATGCGTGCTTTGCTTGGATTATTCCTTTTTAGAAAATTTGATGACAAAAACCAGTCTAATCTTGGAAGTGTTTACACATCTGTTTGCTCCTTTTCATATCTCAGTTATGATTTGTTGTTCATGCCCTCTTAAAAGTGAAATCCATTTAGGGCTTTAGGTTAAGTGTACTTAAGTATACATATCTAAACAGACAGGTATAAAATATGTATTAGTATTATTTTTTGAGTGTTGTCTATCTTGCAGAAGTGGAAGATTGATCTTATTCAATTATGTAATTTTTGTTGCGTTGTCTATCTTGCAAGTGTGGATGGTTACGGATATTACACGGTGCTCATATTTTGCCATGAGTTTTAACATATTGAACTTATATCTTCAGTATGTTTTCAATAAAGTAGTTC
This sequence comes from Pinus taeda, assembly GCA_000404065.3. Taxonomy (NCBI): domain Eukaryota; kingdom Viridiplantae; phylum Streptophyta; class Pinopsida; order Pinales; family Pinaceae; genus Pinus; species Pinus taeda. The sequence goes on from APFE030924804.1 coordinate 97,283, forward strand.
ACTTGTTTTTGTTTTCTAGCACGTGTTGGCAATGGGAGATGCTTATCCAAAATCTGTGAAGCTTTCGAAGGGTGACTATAATCTGCGTATTTTTCTCAGGTAATGTTGTTCTACTTAGAAATTTCTTTCTATGGATGATATTTATTTGTGGATGTGTCGTATGCTAATGCTTATAAAAACGGGGAAATATCTCCTCTATGGCCTAGATAACTTCAATAGATAACTATAGCAATAATTGTGATCTATGTTAAAGGCAGTTATAATGTTTGAAATCAAAAAATTATAAAGTTCTCCGGAATGCAAACTGAGCTATGTAACTCAAAAAATCTAACATATTAATAAAGCGAATAAGCTTCTAGCATGACTCGTATGTTAAAGGCAGTTATAATGTTTGAAATCAAAAAATTATAAAGTTCTCCGGAATGAAAAGTGAGCTATGTAACTCAAAATATCTAACATATAAATAAGGGGAATAACCTTCTAGCATGACTCGTTTGTTGCATGTCAGCATAGAGATAGGAAAAGTTAGAAAAGAGGACGAATATGACTATGATTGGGAGATATGCCATGCTTGATATACTTGCTAAGCTCTATAGGTAAATTGATTTTTCTTCAAAAGGTAGGTACACATTCACAATCTCAACTTTTGCATTTATACCATGGCTGTAATCCATCAAAAACAGCTAGAGGTAAATCACTTATTCAGATAACATTCTTATCAGTTTTTTTTTTTCTGAAAACACATTTTTTTCAACTATTAATGATGGGCTACTTAAAATACCTTTCACCATTCATCATTCTAGCCAGGGTTCATTAAAAGTATTTTTGTTGTTGTTGATGGATTGACTAGTTTTTTTCCATGAAAAATATATATAATCTTAGGTAAACTAAAAACACTAAATAGTGATTATTATTGCCTCAAGGAATCGATGATTAAAGTATGTTATTCTTTCACAATTGAGAAGTATATCTTTTACATGTACTAGTCACATAACACCTACGCATGATTTCTGTCGTAGATGATTGAAGTACACATTCTTGGGCCTACTGCTTTTGGAAATTAGACATGTTTTAATATGGTTATTTCAAATCTAGCAGACAAGCAGAGATTCTGAAAATTATATATCAGTGGTGAACAACCCATTATAACGAGAGTAATTATTTAAGAATGACACGACTGATCACTAGCTTCTAGAACATCTAATTGCACTTGGTCATTTATGATGTGTGAAGTTTGAACAAGAACAATTTTAATTGATTTACAAAATATATTTATAGTTAGTCAATGGGCTGATTGCATAGTTTTTTTCTATTTATCCCAGAGGAACCAAGCAGTCCGTCTGTCACGTAGCTACTATTAAACCTTTGGGGGTCTACAGCCTTCCCTCCTCTCCGTAAACTGGGTCACAAACGGGGGGATTTGAACCTTGGGTATCCCAGTTTTCTTAGCACTCACATTGCTTTGATCATCAATTGAGCTGCCCCCCTGGGATGGGCTGATTGCAGAATTGATAAAAGGAAAAATATTTGATATTTAAAAAAATGTGAATTGCCCTAAAAGATATGTAAATTGGTGGGTGGATTACTTATTTAAATTGATAATATCTCTTGTTTGATAAAAACAACTTTAAATTTAATAAATAACTTTATATGATAGTTAAAGGAAGCAACCTTTCACTCACTCAAAGTTTAAATGATCAAACATATTCATATTTGTCATAGTAGCATGTAATGAATAGGATTTGTACTCAGCGGAATATTTAGAATATTTGGGATATATAAATATCCATTATAGGACAAGTAATATTTATATAATAATGTTGAATGTACAAGTGATATGATATGATATATTACAAATGAGGGCCCTGACTATATACTAGGCAAGGTGCCCCTTCACGAATTGTCATGTCCTTTAGGACATGTCTCTTCAATATGCTAATTATTTATAATTATTAATTATATATTATGTTCATAATATTTACTCGCCCTTTAAAAAAGGTTTCTCCTCAAAGCTTAATGATGACAATGCTTGATATCTTTTTCTGTTAATGTCTTGTAGTCTTTCTCAATTATCGAAATCATTGTTGATAATATCGGCGATATTCGAAAATATCGCGATATTTTTGGCAAAACGATATATCGCCGAGAAAATATCAGCGAAATATCGCGATATTTTGAAAATATCGGTAAAATATCGGCTATATTTAAAAATTTGAAAAAATTATTTTATATGCTTGCCGATATTTGCCGATATTTTGCCGATATTTTCGCCGATAAGATATTTTTTGGACCCTCGCCGAATTCTTCCCGATAACAATATTATGATACAAGATGATACGAAATTCTGGGTGTGGTACATAATTGTTGTATTGTGAAATGATCTAACCATCCCAGATTATTCTTCTGTGGAATCTTGTGATTACTTGAACTTTGGGATGAATTTTTATCATAAGATTGGATTATGGTGACATTGATATTCTTGGGAACATAAGTCACTTGTTTTTGGTTCGAATGCTTAGGATTCGCAGGCTAGTTGAGATGTCTGTTTTTATGATTTGGGTGTCAATAAGGGTTCTTGTGATCTGATTTCCCCTTATCTTGTTTGAGGTGATTTCTTGATTTACTTGAAGTGTTTGGTATCCTTCATGTTTTGATTCTTTGAAGTCATTTGGTTAATCGCTGGATCTTCACTTGAAATTTCCGTCGTTTGAACTACAACATCTGAGTATGTCTTCAGTTCAATTTGATTGGGATCTCTTTGAATCGTGATACTATTTGGATCAGTGTTTGTTCCTTTTTCCTCAATTTTTGATAAATTTCCATCGAGTTTCTTTTCGAAGAGCTTCATTTTTTTGTTCCAATTTGTGCTTTGCAGCGTTACACTTCTTGACTTGTGCAAGTAGTTTCTAGTTATGATCCCTTAAACAAGAAATTTCTTCGTTTTATTGGAGATGACTTATTCAAGCTCTTTCTTCTTCTTTGGTATTATTTTTTTATTCTCTTGAAGCATCAATTATGAAATATCTTTAAAGTCTTGCAATGAAGGTATTATTGTCTTCATTGTCATACCCTTGTATGTTATCATCTTCTACTTATAGGGAAACATCAAAATATTTTTCTCCATGTTTAACATGAACATACTTATCTTTTTAAACCAAGGTAGTCTGATAATTATGTCAATCTCTTTGTTAAACATAGTTACAATGCTAAATTAAATATACGTTCGTAATGATTCGTTGTCATTTGTAAATCATCAATTTCATACTCTTTATTGCCAAAAATATATTCTATTTCACCTATATCTGGCTCCGCAATTGATAGCTGATTCACAAAATTTTGGTGTAATTTTACTTGTTGCTTCAACTGACAACGATATTAATATCTTTCCCTTGGATACTCCCTGTAACCCACCAAAAGTGGGTACCCTTAGGAGAATTGTTCTCCTAATCATATTCTTCCACCCGATAACCAACAACCCTTGACAACCAACAACCCCTGACAACCACCTTGTAGTTGATATGACGTGCCATTTTATCTTTGCCACTTGCATCAACCATATGTTTCCTCGCCAATTTGTCAAGAGCACATGTTAGAAGGTGGACAATTCGATCCAAAAGGTATGTTATTGATTGTGCAATCCGGTGCTTATGCTTATTTTTCATTTGGGTATTTGGCATGGATTATTGGGTGGCTTGGAAATAGGAATGGTTTTGATCGTGGTCTTGTTCCCTCACCTTAAAAGGGGGGTTAATCTTTAATCCTAGTTAAGTGGTACCTCCCCTAAAGGCCCATGGCTTTAGAAAGAGTACAACTTGGGAAACCCTGATTGAGATAACATGGTCGCATTTTCCCATTCCATACTTGTCACTTCTCTTTGTGCATTAAGGAGCCCTATACTCCACCTCCCAACTTTGGGTCCACATGACCATGGGTCCACTAGATTGTAGTACACCCCCTCCCCTTGTCCAAATCTATAGGTCAAGCCTAGAAACTTTGCCCCAAGAGGTTGATGCAGCTGAAAGAAAAGTAAAAAGCATATCACGGTCACAAATAAGAAACAAAGAAAAAGAAGATTATAAAATGCAAAAGATGACTAGGGCATTAACATTAGCACGTGGGAAAAAGCCAAACATGAGTTCTACCCCTTATCATTATGGCCATTGCTTGGTTCCTAGGGCCAATGTTTCCCTGTCACATCATAGAAGGAATCCTTGAATTTCCCAACCCTTGGTGGGCGATGAATTGCCCCACATTTAAGGGGGTAATCCACTACTACACATCATTCATAGCATGCTCTCATTTCCTAGAGCTTCGAGCAGTAATACAAAGAAAAATCAAGAAAAGGTAAAAGGAAATAAGAGGGGTGGAAAAACAAAGGGTTGGGGTAACTCATGCAAGCACAATTTCTCCTTCCTCACATTTGTATGCCCAAAATGAGGATTTCCTCATCATCGCTACTCCTTTTGACCATGGCATATTGTCTGAGATCCCTTGTCCCCTTCGTTCCATCATTATTCACATGACACCTATTGATTGAGCGATGTACCATGGATTTGTCTTTCCCCTTTGGGGTTGAGAACACCTAATAGGATCTTCCATTAGCGACTCCTACCTTGGGACGTAACACTATTACGTCATCAAAGCCTCAAATTTGGAAGCGAAGCCCCATATGAAGTGTAAATTTTCCCTTGACTAGCAAGCTTGATCCACTTAGATGCATTAATGATTGTTGTACCTAATGGTGAAGATGCAACACTGGACATTGTGTGATTGGCAGATGTTTTTTGTCATGGGTTGGGCAACTTAACTAAGGCCCAAGGCCATTAGAGGAGCATTATGACACCCCACAGGTGAGGCGTTGAGAGCCATGAGACCACTTCTACAACCACCTCTGTGCCTCTCGCACTGCTGCAACTCCCACTGTGCTGCTACAGACCTCTACACTCTAGCACTGCCTTGTCGCTCCATCACATATTGCTTCTACCTGACATGTGTCATCCTGCTACTGTCATTAAGGGCTCCCATAGTTGGATATGATCCAATAATTTGGGTACCTCAAGGATCTTGCCCTCCTTCTGTAGTCCTCTCGACTACAGCTCTATGTTTCCCCGCCTCTTCTCTAGAGGTGCATGAGCACTCATGGCACAGACATTATCAGTCTTGACTTCTTTCTCTGCCTTAGCCGGTGCTGCCTTGGAGTCAGAAGCCTCTCCCTTGTTCTTCTTCCTAAGACACTGGGATGCATAATGACCCAACTCCCCACAATGGAAACACTTCACCTTGGAGTCAGAAGCCTCTCCCTTGTTCTTCTTCCTGGGACACTGGGATGCATAATGACCCAACTCCCCACAATGGAAGCACTTCACCTTGGAGATATCCTTCTTCTTTCTCTTCCCCTGTTGTCTCGTAGATGTCAGTGCCACATCCTCCTCTTTCTTGATTCGACCTCCTTTGCCACTACTGCCCGCCTTGGTCAACTGTCTGATCTCTTCTTGGCGAAGAGCTACCCACATCTCTTCCCATCTTGGAAGATTAGCTCTGCCCAAAATGCTCTGGACAAATGTCTCCCACTCGGACACTGCATTCAGAGCGGTCCTCACGATGAACTTGTGATCCGGCGTGGCGCTTATGGAAGTAAGTTGGTCCCGAATCTCCTGCAATTTGAGGAGGTATAGATTTATCTACTCCCCCTTCTGCATTCAATACGATCGCATCTAATTCTCCAATAGCATCTTCCACTGTAGGAAATGCCTTGACACAATGTCGTCAAAGTATCCCACATCTCCTTTGCCGTGTTCTTTTCGGCAATATGTGGTATGACATGATCCTTGACCCCATCAAGGATTATGCACTTTGCCCTCGCCATTGCATCCTCATACTACTCATTATCAGCTGGGCCCATTGGGATAGGCATGGTTCTCAAGGCGAAGCCCTTGATGCGATGTCTATCCAGGATTAACAAGATCCTGGCCTTCCAGATGACAAGTTGGAAGCCCCATCCAACCTGTCCTGATCTCTCAATCCTTTCACTGCCATGTCTGCTCCTCTTCTGGACTCCCTCTGAGATTCGACTTCCCTCCAGGAAATCTCCCTCTAAGTCCTGATTTCGTTGCTAGAAATCTTCACGCCAAATGTCGAACCGCTCCTCTCCAATCCTCTTTGCAACTGCAACTCAGATTTGGATTTCTTGTCCAGAAATCCGTCAAGGCAGCGACTCCCTCTACCTTGGTTTTGTCCTGTTAGGTACTGTTTTGCTTCAACAAAAACAACACCCCACCAACGTCCCAATCCACAATCTGCCCACAACTCCCTAGGCCCCGTTAACTGAAGAAATTGAACCTTCCAACTTTGCGCAATCCCGACAAAGGCTAAATCACTCCTCTGGCCAATTGCGTCAAGCCTACCTGGCTGAGTAGGATGACACAACTCTTCGTGATTCTCTTCTGGCTCTCTCTGCCTCTGCGCTGGCCCTCTCTCTGGCTCGAAATGTTGATGTAGGTCCTCTGCGACACTCCTTCTCTGCTGCCTTCTGCTTAGGAGCAACTCTGTCTCTCAGGACAGCTGCTACTGCTGCAAATTTCTGATATTGCTGATGCCTTCAGTCCTCCTATGATCTGCAATGTCTAATACCATGTTGAAATTTCTAAGTCTGACACGTTAGAAATTCCTACTACATTATTTGGTTTATTTCACCTACTTGTTTATTCCTTAACAAGTTAGTTATAATATAAATACTGAAAATAAACACAAATGCAGCCTTAACTCATATACATATCAGCAACTAAAATACTAGACAAACACACAAGGGGCGCTGTTGTTTTTGGACAATCGTCCCTGGAAAAATCCAATGCGGGAAAACCGGTGCAACAGTTTTGAGGGTTTTATTATTAAGCAACTTTCTTGAGTACAACTAGGGTGCCAAACTAGCTCACCCAACAAAGAAATCAATATGGTAGTAATACCTCTCTTCGGAAGCAGATATTCGGCAAGTCTGCCGAATAGAGACAAGAGACACAGTTAATAGTCTTGTCAGCCAAGGCCAAGACCTCTCACTCTTTGAGAGGAAAACCCAAATGAAATTCTTCTTATAGATCTTCAATTGATGAATACCAAGGCCATGACACTAGAGTCTTTTCAAGACCAAGTCACTAGCTCCCTCTTGAACCCTGCTCTTCTTCTTCTCCTTCTGGGCTTCCTCTAGAATTTCGGTCTCTCCTTGTCGTTCTGCACCTCTTTTTCTTGATAACAGAAAGCCTAGATCAGATTTGCCACTTGAATAGACTCCTCCGTGAATGAGATCTTTTCCTCTTACTTGACTTCCTATAGCAAAGATTTCCACCCAAACAAGGACATTTCAATGTGACTGCAATTCTTTGATCTCCTCTTGACACCTTCGGATCTACTACCTTCGCACGTGGGAGGGTGAGTTAGCCCAAAAGTTAAAACAGTCCACAACGATCTTTGCTCTTGTTCCTTCTTGCTTCACTGATGTAGAGGCTTTTATTATGTTTTTCGCAGTTCTTTGTAGATTTTCTTCACCGAATTGCTTGTCTCCAAATGAGGTCGAGTATGAGTATATATATAGTCGTTGTTCCATGTCCATTAGGCTGACATGATCCCTAGAGCAGGCTGACTTCATCTTCTAGACTTCTTCCTTTGTTGTAGGCCGACTTGTTGAGGTCTAGTGACAAGGTCTTGGAGGATGATTTTACATAGAAAAGTATGAATTTTTACAATGTGTAACATGTCTTCATAACATGATGATGATTCTTTTAGACTTTTATGACTAGATGAGAATATTCCTAAGGGCTCTCAATGGGAGCCTATACTAAAAATAAAATCTCTTGCTCATGAAATCCATGATGCAATTATTACAATAATTTTATTTTTCTTCTTTACATCTCTTACATAAAAATCACAATTACATGTCATTATGAATGCCGAACCTAGTTATACTGTTCAACATGATGCTTAGGTAGAAAGGTTCTGAGCTACAATATGAACCAATCAAAGTTACTAGACATTACTTAAAGAATAATATGGTGAGGCAGAGGAGTAGGACTTGACTCAGCATCATGAAATAAAAAATAAAGAAATACTCTAGATTTTATGAATGTTGAAACAATATTTTCCCTTAATCTATAATTGAATGAAAAAAATAGTTGAATGTTCCAATAATAACTCGTTTCAAGGTACACAGATGATACTAATACAAGAAAATGCTACAGATTGTAGACAGTTGACATGTTTGTTGGTTCTCTGTTATGAAATTGTGTTTAAAAGGCCAAAATTAGGTACTTTTTATGTATTTTATGAGCCAATCACTGGGCCTCACTCAAACGAGTCATTGAGTCAATTTGACTTGCAAGTTTTTATAATACTCACAATGATTAAAATAGCAGCTACGCTTTTTTTCTGGGTTATAATGGTCAACTTCAAACCATGTTTATGGTGGTTATTTAAATATTAAAGAAAATGCCTTCCAAATAGTGAGTACTGCTTCCTATGTTTAGACCAAATCTATATTTTTAAATTATCGTAGAGCATGAGCTATGCTTGATCATCTGATAATTATTCTTTGTTGAATTGCATGTCTTATACAAATTTGTGAGGTCTGTCACTAAGAGTTCACAGCTAATTCTTTCATCTCACACAAGAAATGGAGCCAAGATTATTTTCCTTGATTATATCTTGACCTTATGTTGTTGATTGGCTATGGAGAAGGCAATGCACAATTTTTACTTATGGTTACTTTATGTTTTTCGAATGTGTCCCTCACTTTTTTAATATGTTGATTTATTGTATGCCTACCCTATCATCTAATGGTTCTGTATACAGAAATTAGGAATTGCGTGCTTTCTCTTCTACTTCTGTTGTGAGAATGTTATAAGGCTTCATGTGACTGTTCCTTTCTAAAATCTTATTTCCATCTTTTTGAATCTTTGTACATTTCTGATGTAAAATTTCCCTTTTCTTCTTGCTAATTATGGGGAATTTACCAGGGAATTCCTTTGTTTTGCATAATGATGCAAAATGGTTCAAAATAGTCATTTTGTCATGTTATCAATATCGTTGGGAATGTACGTGTTCCATAAATTTCATACCAGAAGTAATGCTCCAGTAAATACCTTCTAAGCATATTTGTAAATATTTTTTTCATTTTATATCTCTACATTTCTATACATAAGATTAATACTTTAATAGAGGTCTAGACTCTAGATATACTGTATTATTATTTATGTTTTGTGGCAAGAGGTAAAATAAATTCGGCTTTATATGTTGGATTATTCTTTTTCGAGTATTCTTTTTACAACTACTATTATAACTTATTGACATGCTGTTCTTGGCATGATTTTGTTTGTAATATACATTTCCTGACTTAGAGTATATTCGTTTTAGCTTCGGCTAGATAACTTCTTGTTGTGAATGATTTATTTTATGATATATTTTGATGTGCAGGCATGACAATACACAGTATTTGGAGAAGCTAAAGAAGTTGGTTTTGTTCATTGAGAAGAAATTTGAAGAAAAGGTTCTTTCAGATTCCTTTGTTTCAGTATTTGTGGATTGCTATGTCTACCTGTTGAACCTTTCATTGAATAACAGTATTTTATTGTTTGTGTACATATAGTACCTTAATATATTTGTTTTCATTGTAATGTGCTAACGAAGGAATCCTCATATTAGTGGACTCGTCACTCGTGGATACTTGAACTTTGATCTTGCATAATGATAAAGGAAACCTCTTAATTTTTTCTCCACTGAAGAGTTTTACTGAGATAATTCAAACTGATAGATTTGTGTGACCTCAGATGTGTTTACTGGCGAGGATGATCTTAGAAGCTTTGCAGCAACGATCAGGGTCTTTGTGTACATTAAGATTATTTGATAATAGAGATATATAAGTTTAGAAGTAACACAGTAGCGTTTTGGGATGTGTTTATTGTGCTAAAATAATTTTATTCTTATCTTCCTTTGCAAGGCATTCAATATCCTTAACTCAGAAGCCGAGGCATTGGAATGCAATGAAACTTTTAGTTGACCATTTTTTTTTCTTCCCATTGGATCTATATCGTAATTTGCATTAAGGCAATATCTCTTTCGTGTTGATTGTTGGTGGTGTTTGTGTCTCTGTAATCCCAATGTGATGTAAATACAAATTCACAAAACTGTTCAGGGTTGCAAATTAGATACACTATCAACATTTTACATAGAAATAAAAAGAAATTATATTAGTGTCCACAAATTTTTACGAAAACTAGAAGAAGTGCCTAGAGCATTCTTAGGAAGTCTTAATTCTTAGGTTAAGGAAAGAAAGAAAGAGTAGATGATATAATTGGAGAAGTGGGGAACCCAATGAGGTAGCCCTAGAAAGTGATATCGATAATACTTGAGAAGAAAACATCCAAGGACAAATCTGTGCCATGGAGGAAAGAATAGATGATATAATTGAAGAAATGCGGAAGGCAATAGGGTAACCCTAGAAAGGGAAATAGATAATAATTGAGAAGAAGAAGGCATCCTAGATACAAATCTGTGCCATGAAGGATCCTTTGGAAAACAACAAAAAGTAGACATTCAGCCTCATTTTCTCTCCAAATGAAGCATTTTACATGATTTTGTTGGAATTAGAAAGCATATCTAATATCAAACCATTATCTATGTTAGCTTTTGTAGTTACTCTGAAAGTGTCTACAATGTACACTATGTTTGGGGTGCTTCATGAAATTAAGGGTACATGGATTACATTTAGCCCCTACATGATCTGAGATGGATTGGCACATGGGAGATGATCCATGATGGATTTCAATTTGCATGGTGGAGGCAACTTGTTTAGTGATTACTTGTTCTGAGTGAGGTGCAGCTGGTTTGATATTCTTCCCTTGGGCGTTGGAGTTCTTTTGATAGTTTGGTAGATGTTGTTCATGATGGCAACATAGAGCGTTTCACTTTTCTCGAGAACATCTATTTGGGAGGAGGAGCATTGTGCATACTAGAGGATGGATTTAGGCCCTAAATATCATGGGATAACTTGGATTCCTATTAGGAGGCTTGAAGTTGGCTTGGGGAAGTTTGTGCTGTGATAGTGTTAGGTTGGAGTTGATTATGTAGATTACATTACTTAGGAGAAAAGATGGAGTCTGTGGAGGCTTGTGATGGAGAGATGTGGACATACCTTTATTTTGTATGACATCATCTTGGAGCATCACATGTATACTTTGGATTAGAGTGTTCTGCTTAAGTTGTCATATAAGTGCAAATTGTAGGTTGCTTGTAAAGACTTAATCCCACATTGTATTGTTGGCCTCCCTTAGGTCTCGTATGTATAGAAGAAGGAGAGGGTCCTCATTTTTCATCATGATTATACCCTTATCCTTGTACTTGTCTTCTTGGAGTGATTTGCTAGGGTTCATGAGTTCACAAGGAAGTTCTAGGCGAAGCTCTGGAAGGGAAAGATGATGTCTTGGTTTGGAGTTTACTCTTGTGGAGGAGACATTGGAGAGAGCATTAATATCATCTAGACACAACCTGTTTCATTCTGTAATGTTAAGATGTGACCTAAAGAGTAGTGCACATTCGCCTTATGTATCTCTCTTGGTATTCATTTATGCTCTCTCTCTCTCTCTCTCTCTCTCTCAAAAATAAGGCAACACCTATCAAGAAAGTGCAATGGAAACTCGGGGGTGTACTGTCATTTGTGGGGCACATTAACTCTCTAAATAATGCCCTGGTTCAGATGTGCAACATTTTAGGCCATATAAGGAGAGGAGAGTGCAATCAACAATGCCAAATGTGTTGAAATTGTAACTAGTGTCGGTCGTCATAATGTAATGCAAATGTATCATTAATGTATATATTATTATTCATTATTATATTTTATTTATTGATCAAATCATGTTATTCATGCTTATTAGAGTAAAAAAGAGTCAAAAAGAAATTATTTTGAGTCAAATAAAATGTATTTAAATCAAGTCCCATTTAGACTTTTGTAAGAAAAAAAATGAGTTTTATATTGATTCAAAATCCACCAAAGTTGGCCTCGAGGGGTGCAACTTGTTGGCCAACAAACACACTACTAAGGCGTTTGTGCCACTGTGCATGCCACAAATTCAAACCTCGACTTACCCGTGCATCGTGCTCGGGGGTGGTGTGGTTGCACCTGGAGGTTATAGTGGCATCCGTCGGGGACCGACCCCATGTCACGCGAGTATAAGAGACGGAGCGTTACCGATTCTGCGAGTCATAAAAGAAGAGTCCACGAAAGTTGTATATATATATATATATATATATTATATATATAATATATATATATATATATATATATATATATATATGAGGATAGTTCAATTGCTTTGAAGGTCACTCACTCATGATCATTATACATAGCTTATGCACCTAATTAGTGGAGAAACGGACGAAGGAAGAGGGAGACTATTTGTATGACAAAGAAGAAGGAGAAGAACCAATTTTTTCTGTTACTATTGCGAACCAGAAATTTCGGGGGCCAAATTTTTACCTGGCCCAAAAATTTAGGAGAAAAAATTCAAGAAGACCAGTTTGACTTTTATTGATTTTTGACTTTGGAGGTGACTTAGAGGAGGGTTGGACTTGGAGTTTTTGTGGCAGTTTTGGGTCTTGGTCTTTGATATATAATTTTGATCTAATTCTACAAGAGAGGGATTGTTGTTGGGTTTTCCCCCTTGGGTTTTGATCTTGTTTGTGTGAAAATTCCTTGAAATGCAACAACTGGAAATAATTCTTCTAATTGAAAAATTAATTATGCAGTTTATTTTGTTTATGGCAAAATATTGAATTATTCACACTGCAATTGTTCACCAAATAAAATACTGCAGAAGCAAAAATAAGAATCGAGAATTGTTAGCACACACACATAAAAATTGACATCATTGTTTTTGGACAAAAGTTCCCAGAAAAACCCAATGTGGGAAAACTGGTGCAGTGGTGAGGGTTTTTCTTATTATGCAACAACAAAATTTCCGAGTACAATATGTTGCCAAACTGGTGATTCTACCCAAGGAAAATGCTGGTAAAAATATACTGAGGGATTTTACCCTCTCCGAACAATCCCGACACCTAACTGCCTCTTAAAAGCAAGTTGTCCACCCTACTCCATGTAGGCCCTGCGTCACTTCTGCGCATACCCTCTCACGCTCAGCTTGGAGCTCCTGCAATTCAAGCCGTTTTGCCTGCTGCTGACTAGGAAACTGTCTCTTTGGCACTTTGGGAAATCTTCCCAGCCTATGGAACTGAAAACAAGCTTCTCCTCAACTAAATCGAATTGCTCAAATTGAGGCTCTGCACTGTCCTTGCGCAACCTCCTGGAGATAAATTTTGGCCTCCTCTTTCTAGCTCTCTGGAACTAGAAACTCTTCTGGAATACTGCTATGCTACCGCTTTGCCACTTGTTACTCACCCACTGGATTGATATCCACTGCTGAATCACTCCTGCTATTGGGAATTCGAACTACCTAGGGAATTGAGTATCTACACTACTGTATTCTCCATCTACCCATTGACCTCTTCTTATAATCTCTAGTTGGGACTCCAACGACCACAATTAAAACTTAATCGATGGTTGAGATTATCTCTAAGTCAATCTGTTTGGGTTTCTAGAGAATTCTCACCTTTCTCATTCAATTACTGTTAATTAACCATTTTGCCTAAGTTAGACTTACGAAAGTTTTAATTATGGTCAATTGATTTAATTGAGCCATCTCTAGGTGGAATTTCCAGAAACTATTTCCGGGTTTTGGAAAACTTCCGTGTTTTAGCCTTTCCACAAAGTTTTGAGACTAGAACACCATCCGATGCTACAAAAACTAACAGCTTGGAGCCTAATTTTTGGTGTCTCTTTTTTTTGTGCATTATGATCTCTATTTCTCTGTTTTGAATGATAATTGCTTGATGAATAAGACAAAATAAAAGAAGAACAATGAACAACTTCACAAGTAATTATCATGTTAAGAAATTCCCCCTTGCATTGGAATTTCAACATGGTATCAGAGCTATGGTGAAGGCAGGAGCACCATTAAAGAAGCCTTAATCAAGACTAAGCTGGTATATAAGAAGAAACGAATCAGTGGCAATAATCCAAAGTATCCTAGATTGTGATCAAAATCTCCATGGTGTATTCGAACTTTGTGATAATTTAATCAAGTTCTAAATTACACATCTAGGCTTTGTGATGACAATCTGTTGCATAAATCCAAGTCTGTAGCCTACATCAGGAATTAAGACAAAAGTACAAGATCTGTAGCATCTACCTAAAGTATGTCAAGAAGGTGCGAAATCTATACCCTCATTGCTATCTGAAATTTGTTTTTGAGTTATATTTCTATGGTTTGTGAGAATGATTACTCGGCCGCGCCCTAGAGGAATCTAGACCGAGACCTAGAGGAATAGTTCAAGACCTCAGTTGTGAAAATCAAAAGAAAAAAAAATATGTGACCCGTGTAAGTCTAAAGTTGTACCCGTGCATATGATTCTAAATTTGTGATTACTAATCCATCCAAGTGATCCAAACTCTACCCTATACAAGAGATCTAAGATGGTGGTTACCTAGATAGAGATTCAAATTTCTGTAAGTTGCATACTCAAGATTGCCTTTTCCCTCCTTCACCTTACCTCTAATTCCATGTTAGAAAATCAGAAAGGCAAAAATATTTTCTTATATAAATAGTTACTTGTGATTCCTTTAACTTTATGTGCTTCTTTTTATCTTTTAGTTCATCAAGCAATTACCAAAACAATAACACAAGGATAACATATGTAGGCAGACAACCAGGGCAAAACCCCTATCTAGGGGAAAACCCAGTCAACAAATCCTCCAATAGTTTCTCGAGGTAATTTAAGACTCTAGAGTCTAGACACAGACATAGATTCCCTCCACACCAAGCCAATCCTCAATCCTTCTTGCAGATGACAACCCTTCACAAGCAACTTTGACTTGGAAACATCAGCAACAACTTCGACCCAATAACAGTATCAGTAACAACTTCGACCAAACTTGGAGAACTTTGTTCTCCCTTGATACACCTCGGAATTGAGTGAGATTTGTCCCAAAATTTCGATCTTGAGGCCCTCTATCTTCCTCCAGAAACTCACACTTATTTCTAGCCCCTTTTCCAACCCTTAAACATTTTTGCACTTTTCCATCATCTAGCTTCAGAGATTGAACTATGTGAGAGAGAATGAGATGCTCCTAATGAATTCAAACTCCTTGTATTTATAGCCCTTATGGGAGGTCAAATTACTTGCCTTCAGGCTGACTTGATCTTCTTGAGGCCGATTTGGTGTGGAGGAGAATAATTTCATTTTTGACTCAAAATCATTCTTTTTATATGATTCAAAAGCGCAAGAAGGGTCTCTTTAAATGTACAATGACTCTAATGACTTAGAATAAATCCTCGAAGTCCTCAATGGGGACTTTGACCTAAAACATGATGACCCAAGTGTGAAACCCATGCTTTAATAAGTCATAGAAATAATAATAAAAATATTTTCTTCATTCTTTTGATAAGTACATCTCAAAGACATTTATGAAGACCGAATCTAGTTACAAAGTTCAACAGAGACATCTAAGGAAATATACGAGAAGCTAGTTCTTTGTAAGTACTGCTGGAGAAGTGATATCATTAAGACAAGAACTCTGCAAGATGAAGATATCAAAGCGAGATGAAATAGCCTCATACTTTATGAGGGTATCCGAAATAAGAGATCAACTATAAGAATTGGGAGAAATAATGTCTGATAAGGAAATGAGCACCATAGTGCTCAATGTACTACCAGAGGAATGTGGCAACTTTATATCAAGCATATATGGAAAGAAAGAAGGTACCCCATTCAATGAACTATGGTCATTGTGTAAGATTGAAGAAACTTGATTAAATGTAAAAAGTGATGTAGGATTAAACAAGTAAGCTCAAGCATTCGTTGCCATGGCTAGCAAGAAAGGAAAGTTTGGTCCTCAGAAAAAGAACAAAAAGAATATGTTAATGATCCAATGCTATGGTTGTCATGAATATGGGCACTACAAGGGAGATTGTCCTAAACTCAAGAAGGACAACAACAAAAGAGGAAGGGAAGAGGCCCATATCACCGAAGAAGTGGAAGAAGCTGAAAAGAAGAAGTCAAAGAAGGAGGAAGTAAAAGATCTCTATTATGATTGAGATAATCTTCTCCACCAAGTTCTTTTTAGTATTTGTAAAGTATAGGTATCCCGGAGGAAGCATTAGAAGCATGATAAGATGCATCATTTTAGGAGATGACATCATAAGAGCATATGATTGAAGCAAGAGCTCATGATATCATGAGAAAAGCTTGAAAGATAGATGAAGTAGAAGTCTACATGGATGCAGCAGTCATCATATAAATGAAGTAGGTCTTGGTAACCTCATTGCAATCATGTGTAGTGCATATGGTTGAAGGAAAGTCATCTAGCATGATAGAAGAAATTCATCATACATCATCATCATGAGAAAGGAGGTTCTATAGGAGGAGGATAATCTAGATCCGTCGTTGGAATCTTCATTAGAAAGTTCACCTCTACTTGGAAGAAGCGAGTGTCTAGTTGATAATTCCACCTTTTATGGGATTCATTGTTTGAAAGAATGATGGTATGATGTCTAAGGAATGCAACATGTCAAGATGGTTGAAGTACTCTCAATCAAGGAAGAGAAGTTGCTGAAGGAAGTCTAGATGGCCAAAAGAAGGAAAGATGCATGTATTTGATTGAATCATGTCGTCATATGGTTCCATGGGTGAATGCTCATCATGAGCATGGTCGAAGAAGAAGAATCTCTTCGTTGGAAAAGATGCATGAAGGCATGGTTCACATATTGACAAGATGAAATCAACATAATATGTCCTCATATGGAATATGGGGTGGTTGACAAAGATAAAGGAACTATGGATGGAAGTTCCTGGGGGAACAATATGTGAAGAAAGGAAGAAGAGATCGTGAGAAGTGAAACTATGGAAATCAACATCCAATGACTAGAAGAATTGGCCATGATATCTCCATGGAGAAGGCATGAAGACATTGATAAGGTTTGCAAAGAAAGGAGACCCTTGACATTGAAATTCTTGGAGATGTGCTTATGAATGTGCAGGATGTTGATGTTGCAAGGAAGATGTCATGATGAAGGGCCGATCACAAAAGCTAATTTTGATTTGATGTTCATTTTTTATTTTTGAACAACATTTGGATGGTTTGATGCACGACTACTGAAAGAGAGTTGTAGATGTTATCTACAACTAGCACTCATGTGATTGGATGGAAGATCTTGAAGGAAACATGACGTGGAAGGGGTAGATGTATGGAGGAAAGCCAGATGTGGACTAGAATATCACTTTCATACAAGAGGAAGGATGATATCACTTACTTGAGGAAAGTGCTGGATGGCCAATGGTCTACAAGATGAAGGCAACATAAAGATGAAGATACACTTCATGACATCGAATGGAGGAGCTATACAAGAAGCTAGAGGTCCCATGATCTCCACCATGGAAGAGATAACTATTGCTGGAAACAGGTCCCTAGGTAAGAGGGAGCCTGGAAGTAAGTTTCTAGTTAAGAAGGAACTTGGAAGCAAGTCCCTAACTAAGAGGGAGCTTGGACAAGTCTTTGGTTGAGAGGGAGCTTGGGTACATTCCTTTTATGGGAATGGGTACATTCCTTCATTGGAATGAGTATATCCTCCCTAGTTGAGAGGGAGAGATAGGCATATCATTCCTCTCTTCACTTGGGAAGAAAGAATGAAGGATTATGTAAGCATCTGGCATCCGATACTCTTTGAGGATGTGGTAGGGCATCTAGGATAAGAGTAGTCGTAAAGGAATGATATTCTTTGAGGACTGAGAATCCAAGACAAGAATAGTCCTGGGAGGACATTGTTAGTTTTTGGTAGCATCAGAAGTGCTGTAGCCCTGAATATTGGTGGAGAGGCTAAGGCACATGAGTTCTAAAGAACCCATAAACCGTTTGGTGAAATTCCACCCGGATTGTATTTTATTAAAATAATTAATATTTTTAATGGGGTTCCTAAGTCTAAACTTAGGAAAATTAAAATATTAATGGGTATTAATCAAAATATTGGAGTGATTGATCTAGAAGGCAGATCAAGTCAAGTTTTAATCTTAGCTTAATCTCGACCATTGAAGTCTCAACGAGAAATGTATAAGGAGGCTTGGGGTTCATTTAGAAACACACACAAAGAGATTGAGGAAATCGATTTTCTGAGGTGAGAAATTCTCAGTAGGAAAATCGATTGAGGAGATCTTGTAGTGGAGGGGCAGTGCGAATCCGGGAGGAGTTTGCGGAGAGTACAAGGCAGAGAGAGGAAAAAATGACATCCAGAGGAGGGCTGGCGCTGGCCTATGCAGTGATGATGCAGAGGCAACGCAGTCGGTGAAGGGAAGTTGAGTTTCTGTTGTGGGAATTCGAAGTTCTGTTGCCAGAGGCCAGGGTGTGAGACTGGAGGCAGGAAAGTCGATTTCTCAACTAGCAGAGGATCTAGAGCAAAGAGGCAGTGTAATACCCAGGAGGGGTGACGAAGAAGTTGCCCAGGGTGATGTATTTTGATGCAAATGCCATGCAGAGGGTGATGCAGAGCCTCCAGAGCTGAAGGATCAGTCACTGATTCTCTAGTTCGGATTCAACAATGATTGGGTTCGGTTTGAGTTTGAATTTTTCGATGAGGTTTGCTATTAGGTTCGTCTATATATATATATATATATATATATCTATATATATATAAAAACATATATTAATTTAAAATGAATTATAGGATAAAATAGTAACAAATCAACGTCAATAAACATAAAATATGCTATCACAAACTTGGAAACTGCAAGGATAAAATACAAGCTTGAGTTGTGACATGAAGTTATGAGTTTTGATCTATGGACTTGGTCATTGGCTTTGAGGTTCGCCAAAATTCGAACCTCAAGGTTAAAGTTCGACGAACCTTGTGACAGGGTGAGATCATTTCACCAATCTTTTGTCCAGTATTTTCTTTGTAAAGGTGCTAGTTGAGCATCCTAGATTTGTACTCAGAATATTTTCTTGCATAATAGAAAACCCTTAGAGCTGCTGCACCGGTTTTCCCGCATTGGGTTTTTCCAGGGACTATTTTGTCCAAAAATAATTGTGTCCTATGTATCTTGTTTCTTGTTCAGTTCTCTGTTTCATGTAATCAAATATTAAAGTAGTGTAGGCTACAGAAGTAATTTGCTTCAATATTCAAAGAATAACGTGATGAATGAATATTAAAATCAAGTAGGTGAAGTAGATTCAGATTTTTTGCAGTAGGGGTTCCTTGAGGATTACGAATTTTCACATGGTATCAGAGCATTGATTTTGAAATAGGAAGAGCAAATACAACTCTGAGCAAAGAGGCCAAATTCATGTATACATGATAAATAAACACAACAAAATAATAACCAAACTGTATCTCTTAACTAGGGAGGTATTCATAATGCATATAAGCTACTTGTACATTCTCAATCTGAAGAATTCTCATAAGAAATGTTGGATTGGTAACCCATCTGTATGGCATCATACCAACGAGCATTGTCACATAGAAACACCTTGACTAACAACTCTATACCTCCACAAGATCAGAGCACAATGCTGGCGAGATCAATGAGTTATAGACACCATCATCACTGTCTCTCAAGGTACATACCCCACCAGGGTGTTCACAGGGTATGTCTGTGAAGATTATTAATCCTCAAGGAACCTCTACTGCAACAAATCTAAATCTACTTCACCTACTTGATTTTAATATTCATTCATCGAGTTATTCTCTGAATACTGAAGCAAATTACTTTTGCAGCTTACACTATAATATTTGATTACATGAAGCAAAAAACTGGACAAAGAACAAGATACATAGGACAATTATTTTTGGACAAAATAGTCCCTGGAAAAACCCAATGCGGGAAAATCGGTGCAGTAGCTTTGAGGGTTTTCTATTATGTAGGAGAAAATTCTGAGTGCAAATCTAGGATGCTCAACTATCAATCCTTTATAGAGAAGATATTGGACAAAAGACTGGTGAAATGATCTAACTCTGTCAATGGAGAATCAGTCAGTGACTGATCCTTCAGCTTTGCGTCGCCGCTCCTAGGTATTTCAATGCCTCTTTGCTCTGGATCCTCTTCTGCCTCCAATCTCACACACTGGCTTCCGACAGTAAACTTCAAATTCCCTCAACAGAAACTTGACTTCCCCTCACTGACTGCGCTGCCTTTGCATCATCATTATGTAGGCCAACATCAACCCTCCTCTGGACGTCTTTCTGTCCTCTCTTTACCTTGTACTCTCCGGAAATTCCTTCTCTCGAATTCTCACTGCCCCTCCGCTATAAGATCTCCCTAATCAATTTTCCTTTTGAGAACTTCTCACCTCAAAAAGTCAATTTCCTCAATCTCTCTTTGTGTGTTTCCAAATGAACCCCAAACCTCCATTTTATACTTTTCCTGTTGAGTCTTCAATTACCGAGATTAAGTCTCTAATCAATGGCTAAGATTAAAACATGACTTAATCCACCTTCTAGTTCATTCTCACCCATATTTTGATTAATACCCATTAATATTTTAATTTCCCTAAGTTTAGACTAAGAACTCCATTAAAAATATTAATTATTCTAATAAAATACAATCCGGGTGGAATTACACCAAACGATTTCTGAGTTCTTTAGAACTCATGTGTCTTCGCCTCTCCACCAATTTTCAAGGCTAGAGCACTTCCAATGCTACGAAAAATTAACATTGTTGCCCTCTGCCCTTGAGATCTCGCAGAGATAGCTGGATGCCCTAACCAACTTTTGTGACCTTCGACAACTGAAGGTAAAACTAGCTAAAACTAAGGTTATGATCTTCAACGCATCGAAGAGGTCTCTTATAGAATTTCATTTTTATTTTTTGGGAGGAGATTGTGACCACCACATCTTATATTTACCAGAGAGTGTTGTTCATGGCGCTTCATTTTGGCATGAGACATGCCCTCTAGACCCGACTTAATAAATGTTATGGCTCTCTTGCTCTCATCTGGAGACAATGCTCCTAGAGTCAGTTTCAGGACATCTCGTCCAAACTCCACCTCATGGATGTGATTATTTGACCTACAACTCTTTATGGTTTTGAGATTTGGGGGTTAAGTTTGGTACAAATGGATTAGGCTCAGATAGAGAGAGTACAAACCTTGCTTCTCAGATGCATCACACAATGAAAACGTACAATTCCACAACCTATTATCCAGGTTGAGTTTGGGGCCCATCCGTTCCAGCTTGAGGTCATCTTCCACCTAATCTCATTTCTACACAGAGTTAGATCCCTCCAGGATTTTGTAATAGGGATTGATTGTTACATCTACCTTGCATTCTGCTCCTTAGAGGCCCTAGCTTCAGATCAGTTGACAGGTCATGCTCGAGGGTGATTCTTTGAGGCATCCCAACTCCTTGAGTCTGTGGCCATTTCGCTAGAGCACCTGCTCCCATTCAGATATTCTCGTGATGGATCGAGTCATCTTCTCCTGACTAAACGGTAATAAATCAGCCCATCAAAGAGGATATCTATTGATTATACGCTTAGGTCACATGGATTTCCCCTCCCATGGGCTTTCGTCCGAAGATGCTTTTCTATTTGGAACATTTATTAGAGCTGTAGGATGGCCTCATCATTCGCCCCCCTTACGCCGACATTGGATGCACTCACTTAGGATGCCCCTGGGTCATCTTTTTGTGTTCTTGCATCATCTTAGAGTCGACGATGACCATCATATTCCTTAGTCAGAGAAAATTTCCTAGGTGTATTATCTACAAGAGCCAGAGACTGAGTGGCACCTCATCTTCGGGTACCTCGTTTACTATGAGAATAGAGGATGTTTTGATTGTCTCTACAGGGATTCCAAGGGCTCACTCTCTACTTTTTTCCGATACCAAGATGAGAGATGCCTAGCACTCTTTATTAGGGAGACCTTGGCATACATATCTCAACTCTTGCATGCCTCGACTCACCTTGGGATTTATCGAACTATTACCTCTTACTTCTAGATTGGTTTGTCTGATCAAAACAATAAGTGGCAGGCAAAGCCTCAGTATATAATAGATGGGAGAAGGGTGAGACCTCTGGGTTCACCACAACCCGCACCCCATTTACAAGACAAACAGGTATCTTTAAGAAAAGGCCCTAGATGCAGTACCATGCTTCAGTGGAGCTATACTCAGAGAGTTAGAGGGAATGGTTCAAGACAAAGACAGTGTAGGGTGTCTCCCGCCCACCAGACCTCCTCTCGGCCACATCTCACTGGAAAAAGAATAATCAATACCTTCTTGTTTTCAGCCTTAGGATCATACAACTGGATTTCCCGATGGTTCTAGAAGACCTAGACGGGGAGAGATTCTTTTGCTCATCCCGCTCACCATCGATCATCAGATCCGGGAGATGCTGACTTCATTGGCCTCATCCTCAGCTCCCCTTTTGCTTCTTTGGAGTTACACAGTGCAGCAGTGACATACTCCACATCTCTCATTTTCTGTCACTTCATGCAATTTCTTACATTCTCTAATTGTACTTTCATTTCAGATTAGTTTTATTTTAGTCATATTTTAGCCTTGTTAGCTTTGGAATTACAATGGAGTCACATTTGCACTCCCCCATGTCCTGCATTTACACCGCATGTATCTTTTAGTCCCATTGACCTACTCTTGTGGTCACCCGAGGACATAATAAAATGATCTTATCTTATCTTTGTTTGCTTGATGGGAAATAGTCACAGTATCCTTAGAGCTCAGTCCCTTAACTCACAGTAAAAATACGAGGGTTAAATGACCAGGATTTTGGTTATAGGGTAATATTGACAGGGAGAGTGATAATTTCCAAATTATTATGATAATTACCTAAATTATAGTGATAAATTGAAATTATCCTGATAATTAGTGTCAATATTATTGCCAGGCTTGGATTTGGCAATATTTTTATGAAAGGTGATTTGTGCAACACTGATATAAAGGATCAGTAGAAGCTAAGCCAAATTAGTGTAGGTAACTGGTAGAAATTATATTGTAGTTATCACATGACACACACACACACACATTTTGTCTGTATTATGGAACAAAGGAGAAATAATGCCTTTCAATGATCAATTACAACAAACAAGCTTGGGTAATCAATAGGAAATTATGCTGCAACTTCCTGGCAACTTTAACTAGCATAGAGACTAATTGCATCATTGACAATAGCTGAATTAAGTTTTAACATAAACCTTCTGTCAGAAGTAATAATCAGTGGTCACTTTGGAATGTTTAGCTTGTTCTTGATTTTTAGAATCTTTTTAGCTGTATATTATTGTTTTATAAAAATGCCAGAAATTTCTTGATCCAACCATTTGTAATGTCCTGAACAGCTGAGCTTTTATTCACAACCGGATGGGCCTATTACTGGACTGGATATCTTCAGTTCTTCTCGATTAGTTCCTGGGTAGTCATTCTATTTCAATTTCTTTTTTATTTAATTTTATTCATTTCATACCCATATGTATAAGAGATGAATTGATTTAATAGTTTATTCTACTGTGAAACTCTAATTACATTGAGATCGAAATTTTAATTAATTTATAGATCGTGCTGCACTTTGATTTCTATGTTTAATATTGCTTTCCTTACAGGGAAACACAGGCATTTTATATTGGCCCTGTGTCAGAGGACAAACTGCCAAAGGTATGGGCCTAATGAGGTTATAATTTCATTGTCTTTATGCTAGTATACAACCAGCTTTATTAATATTTGTTTGACTTTGGTATCTGTCCCAGGATTATTCTGCAGGAACAGTGCTTCTTGGGAAAATTACCTACGGTAAAGTTTCACTAGGGGATAGCAAAGGAGAACAAACTGGAAAGGCCTGCCCTGCATCATCCGAGATATTTTACATAGTGCCTCCACCAGCTAAGGTAAAGAGAGTGATGGTCATTTGTGGTTGGAAACGAAATTTGTAATTTTTATATACTGAACCTGTCTTATCGTGTAGCAGTATTGTTGTTGTGTTGGCTTTTGATAATATGATACAATATTGTTGTTGATCCTAGTTTTTTCCATCATTCTTGGGATTTTCTGCTTGAATACCATGTGGCTTATGGCAAGAGTTGCACAATTTAGTTCTAGGCTTTCATTAAGATGAATCATATCTTATCCTGTTTTATTGATCTACTACTTGTTTGCTACATATCCCATATCCTGTGGTCATGATATCTGTTTATCTTAATTTTTATCAGGTAGAAGAGAAGGATAGGGAGGAGGGTAGCTCCTCAAGCAAAATAAGTTTGAACCAGCGGTTGGAAGGAGAGGTAATGACTGATATAAGATAGTGACACCCTATAGAAAGGGTACTTTCAGTTGAAGTGATTTGGGCAACTGTAGGATCTTTGTCTCTAGTTATATTTTTAAAGTTTTCTATCCTTCGTTTACTTTGCAATCTTTTCAATGATGGATTTGGTTTTCCTGATTCATGTGAAATATCTACTATTTTGAATGTAAAAAGAACATTTGTTATTTACCTGTATGTCATGTTTTTGTAGATGGGTTGAGCTGTAGTTTTTTATTTTCTTATATAAAAACTATGAATGATATAAGCAAATGTAAATTGTACTCTGTAATTTAACGGTCTTTCTGCTGTCAAGAGGTGATCATTTCAAGATTTTATGTCATTGCTTTAGCAGGTTTACACATATGAACCTTAACCACGATGGCATGAATGTCATGTTCATATAAAATTCTGTAAAATTTCTTGGGTATAATCATTAATGTTATTTATATGCTTTATACTTTGGGTCATCTTTATGTTAATTTTGAGGGTTACTCTGGAAGTGTTTCACCATGCTTGGGGTGCTTTGTAAAATTTCGGATACATGGTGTATGTTCATCCCTGGGATGGTCCAAGATGCATTGGCACATGAGAGATAGTCCTTGTTGGATTCAAACTATTGAGATAGTTTGCAAAATCGATGCTTGGCTTTAGATGGTTGTTGGCATAGTGTTTTTCCCTAGGTATCATGGTTATCTTGATTGTTTGGTGGATGCCCTCATTGGGTTCCTGTTACCCATCCATATACACGGGTAACCCTAGGAGAAAATTTCTCTCCTATAACACAGATTTCCTATGTCCATCCAGCAGCTACAAATATTCTTCACAGCAAAGTTCATTGTAGAGGTGTTGGCCAACGTTCTCCACATACAGCAGCCCCTCAAATGCATCTTATTCGTCATATGCTCAGCTCATTCATCTGATCAGCATACTATTCTGATGTTGGTGGTTCAACATAGGAGGTATACTAGTCATTGTTTCATACAAAGTGTTTACATTCAATGTATTAGACATTCAAGTAAGGATCATAGGTTGAAATCAGAGAATGAATCATGATGCTTAGACGTTATTCTTGTTGCCTTATGTCACCTTGGTGGTCATTAATTTGTTCTACTCAAGTATAACCACCCTAGTGCTTTTGTTTCATTGTCTAGGGAGCATGAATAGGAGGCCTAGATAGAGATTGGATGCCCATGTCCTTGCATATTTAACACTTTCCATTCATTCACTTCTTTTTCCCTACTTTTGAGTTGGTTGTTGTCAGTCACTCGTACTGGTTCTTTGCTTGTCTCATCGTATGAGAAGAGGGGGCTTGGAAATTCCTAGAAGTTGATGCTACTGCAAAGAATAAAAATAAAAAGGTATGTGTAAATTGTTAAAGTGCAAAATAATGGCAAGTGATGAATCATAGTCGAAAGACAAGTTGGCTTGATCTCTAACCCCTCATGTGAAGCCATCAACACAATTACATGCATTTCATGATCTATCAAAGTAAAAGGGATTTAAAAGAGCATTCCAACCCCCCCTATGAGCAATGAATTTCCCATACTAAAATGGGATTGTAAAGAAAATTAATTAAGCTTGCAAAACACGCTAATCAAAACTAAGTAAAAGGCTAATTAAGGGATGGAGGAAAGGAGTGCCAAGGAAAAGGTAACTTAAGTACGAAAATACTCGCTCTCCAAAGGTGCTTCCCACTGCCCAAATTGTATGCTGTTATAAATGCTCCAAACTACAATGCAGAATCCGACTAGAACCTTTTGAAAGATCACCACCAATGACCATCACCCCAACAACTTGTCCTCTTGCTTTAGGCCAGGTCCCCTTTGACTCAAGGGTGGTTTCCCTATTAGGATCACTAAGGAATAGTTAATCAAGCACAAGGTGATGTGAATATCAACCTTAGAGAAGCATATTTTTTTGGAGAATTTTAGGTTTTCTTGTAAAATAAAGAAAATGATGATGGAGCGATATGAAGATCAGTACCAATATCTTATTAGGGTTATGAAGTCAAGAAGAGTCAAATGGCAAGATGAGATTAAGAAGAAAACCCACTTAAGTCGCTTATTCATTCCTTGTGGATTAGGGGAAGAGGTTAGAATTTGATAGCTAAATCAACCCCTCTACTAATCAAGGCAAAACATGAAGTCATGGCCCCACCATAATGGATCCTTACAAGGGAAAAGCAACCAAACACAAAATCGATTATGGCATGAAATACAATGAAAAATCCTTACTAAGGAACTTTGGAGTATGGCCTAGCAAGGAGGATTGAGCTTACCCCAAACAAACGAAGGAGAGTGTGTGAGAAGAGCCTTTAGCTGTCCTCCCTTCAAGTGACAAAGTTTCCCTTTAAATGGATTGAGATTTGTACCCTTATGGTATTCTTGAATGTTAAAATTGGCAACTAGGTCCAAACACCATTTGGGTCATCTTATTTATGGCAACTGATATTTTTCTTGGATTTCTCTCAAGGAGAGGTGTAGGATTGATCTAAAGATCATCCGATTCCGATAAGTATTCATGGAGATATGAATTTATTTGTGTTATGGGACAATTCGTCAAGGTCAGCCAACAACCAAATTGCCCCCACTTATGCTCAACATTTTAGTATAAATAGAGGTGCCTTGAAAGTCATTTTCACACTCTTCTTGTGATCTCTTCCTCTCCACTTGTCTTTGGGTTTTTGGTGGGAGAAAGAGATCCTAAGAGACTATGCAGCCCTAAGAAGAGGATTCCCTAGCTCAATGCTGTCATGGAGAAGGCATGCCCTAGATCTAGATGCAGGTAATGGAGAGAAGGCTCCAAGTCATAATATGGTAGCCTACATGGAGGGCAACTCTTATGGTGGACACAAGCCTAAACACTGTCCATAACAAAGCTGCCTTAAATGCTGTCCATAATAAGTTGCCTTAAACGTTGTTCATGGTATAGCCACCCTAAATGCTGTCTCCTAGCCGCAACACGGAAGGAAGAAACCGTGAGGAGTAAAGGGTTGTTTTAGGGTCAAATCATGGGTCCGAGTTGATGTCATGGAGGCTGAGGGTGCTAGCTGTTAGGCCAAGATCTTGAGGGTTAAATGCTGATGCTTTGGACATGTTTTAAGGACCGAAAGCCACAAGTAGTTGTTGTGCTAGGCCACAGGCGATAGCACTACAACTGGGCTTGCACAGGGCAGTAAAGGGCTGTCATATGCCCTAACGCAACAACGTAGCAAGGGAGGGGTTCTCTTAAAGTATGTCGTAGTATTTCAAGGGTTGTTTGGGAGTTTGTTGGAGAAGTCTAAGGCTACAACAATATGCCCTAACCAAACAGTCACAAATAGTGATAGGCAAACAAGGTTGGAGCAACATGGATCAGTTTGATGTTGCTGCCAATGTGTGAGGCTAGGTAGGACTGTCTTGATGGCCTAACCTATCCATGATGAAGGCTGCCCAATCTACTGTTAGAATGTCATCCAATGCAGCAAATAGAGAGTCCTCTAAACAATCAACTAATGTTGCAGCAAGTAGAGAGTCCTCTAAACAATTAACTAATGTAGTACATGATAAGATGTGATAGCGTTGTTATAAGGTGCAACATGAGGTGGAAAGTTGTTGTAGCATGAGAGGCATGATGAAGAAGTGTAGTGTAGCATGTTTTGTGCAGCACTTGGTAACAAAGTGCAGCACAGTGATAATAAATGCTACAATGAGATGCAACATGATGGGCACAGTGAGGTACAACATGAGACAGCACAGGTAGGTGTAGCAGATGATAAGGTACAACATGATGATGTAGTATAGGGAGCTACAACATGATGATGCAATACAGGGAGGTACAACATGATGATGCAACACAAGTAGGTGCAACATGATAATAAGGTACATGATGATGTGCACTATTTCCTATGTGTTGGAATATCCTAACATAGTTTAGGGTGGTGCAGTAGTATGATGTGTGCAACATTGTAATGAGGTACAACATGATGATTGGGTGCAACACAATGAGGTGCAACATGGTGATGGAGTCACCTTGGATCAATGGAAGCAGTATGCCTTCACCTAAGCTCAAATCAGCTACTCATATGCTATCTTCTTAGAGAAGATCTCTGCTCTTCTTTAGATAAGTCAAAAGATTGACTTTTGATGTATATGTACTATCTCTCTCTCTGCTGAACTATTGAAGAACATATAAGAAGAATTGATCAAGGGTTTCCCCACATTGGGGTTTGTCCCTGGCCTGCCCCACATCTTGTGTCCTCTTGTCTTGGCTTGTCTAGCGCCACATCTGCATTTTGCTATCATGCTAAATGTGATTGCTAATCTGGAATTGATATTGAGCTAATATGGAAAATTGAAGTAAATTTGCTATCAGTATAGAACATACTGGAAATTACATTGAACAATCACAATAATGCCTTTAATGATGTAGAACAAACTACCAAGAAGGATAAACTTCTATGTCAAAAAATTTCACCACATAGATAAGCCTTAGCACCAAAATTCCTCCTATAAAGGTATTTCCATCAGGCTTTGTTACCACTCAAACTAGCAGGGGTCCTAGGAGGGGATCCTATTGAGAAACTACTAGGTTAAGGCGCAACAACGGAGTGATAGCCCACTGTCACCGCAGCTAAGGCTACTTTCTCTTTACGGACTTTCATCGATGGGAGGAGACCTGGTATAAGGGAATCAGAAGAATGAAAGGATGAAGGCTGATTCCCAAAGCCTATTCACAAGAGTGACTTAATTGTGTGGCTTTCTTGCTTGAATAATAAGGTGATACTCTCTCTAGGAAGGGATAAGAGGATTCTTGAGGTTAGGGTTTGGGAATATATCTTGCCAAGAAGGTTCCTATACCCGAAAATCCTTATGGAGAATCAACCTTTATGTGGTCTTTGTGAAATTAGAGATGTAGAGTTGCGGGACCACACATGACCAAGTGGACCAAAAATTAGGTCAAGGGTATGTAGTTGATCAACCAAGGAGGGGCTTGACCTAATTAGGGAAGAGAAGAGGACCAAAGGGCAAATTTTCTTTTGAGGATTTAATACAATGATCCAAATGAGGACACTAGCCAAGGGAATCCTAGGGCAAGAAATGGTCTCTAATCTAGGGATTACTATATGTCAGGAAGGCCTCTAGAAATAACCGCAACGCAGTAGTGGACCAAATATTGAGATGTTTGGATGGCTACAATAAAATTCGTTGGACGCCCTTGGTGACCTATTAGGGCTAGGCCTAGAAAGAGAAGGAGAAGGTGAGAAAGATATTCTTTCAAGTGACCACTAATGGTTGGATCAATGCCATGCCTTTGGGAGAGATGGAGTTAGGATGAATTTGTGATTTGGAGAGACTATACCCAATCAAGGAGACCTTTAAACAACATGGCATGTCATTTCTTGCCTATTGATCCTTACTTCCCACGCTATCTCACATACGCAGCTCATTACCCATGCAGCCTTCAACACTGCCATTACACGCTGCGTCCTTCAGATCCGCCCATCGTAGCACCTCCATTCGCACCTGCAAAACAAATAAATCTTTC
This sequence comes from Pinus taeda, assembly GCA_000404065.3. Lineage (NCBI taxonomy): Eukaryota > Viridiplantae > Streptophyta > Pinopsida > Pinales > Pinaceae > Pinus > Pinus taeda. Next base: position 127,196 of record APFE030924804.1, read on the forward strand.
ACGCTGCACACAGTCTTCACGCCCGCCGTCCACTGACCTTCATAACACAAACAAAGCCCCAATTCTTTTTTCATTTATGTACATATGTGATAGTTAGGGTAGGCAGTAAAATAAAAAAGGAAAATTCGATTTTTATTTTTTTTAGTTTTGAATTTTATAAATTTAGCGTTAGATTTAGATTAGATTTAAGTTTTATTTTTAGTTTTGTACATAGTTCAGTTTAGGACTTTGATTTTTTTTTTTTTTTTTTATTATTAGATTTTCATTTTGTTATATACTTAGATTTTGTTTATTAGATTTTGGTCCCTAAGTTTAGTTTAGGATTTGATTTTAGAATTATATTTTAATAATTTTGAGTTTTATTGAATTTATAATTTAAATTTAGAAATTTAATATAATTAAAAAATCGCAAAAAAAAGCATAGAAAGTTTAATCCTTAGTCTTTTTTTTTGTTTAGTCTTGTTTTGTTTTAGAATATAGTTTATATTTTAATGAAAATATAATAAAAAAGTAATAGAAATATTTAAAAATTCAAAAGTTTTGAAAAAAGACTAATTAAAAATTGGAAATTCCTTTAAAAGTTAGTTAGTTTTTTTTTAAATTTTTTTTTTTCCATTGTGTTAATTCTATTTCTGTTGTGGTATAGTTAAATGTGCTTAAATGTTTATATCTGAAGATTAACTATTTGAAACTGGCTAGCATTTAAATTTTGTGGTTGCTTAAAGTATTTGATCTTTTGAAATTTAATTGCTAGAACTTTGTGCATCTTTTGAATATTTTGCATCTGGTGAAATTAATCATTGCTTGGATTATATAATGCTCGTTACATGTTCAATATTTTGTAAGTATTTTCAAACAATTGTTAGATTACTTCATAAGCAGCAACAACGAATTAATTACTTGGTTTTCGTTAACTCCATAAGGCACTGGTATTAATTATTTTTAAATCAAATTATAAATCTTGCTAAGATTTAATCAAGTATTTGGTTGCCTCACTGTGTCTTCCAAACTGGTTGATTCCCAACTGGGTCTCCTTCATCTCATTTATCCCAACTAGTTTTGATCCTGGGCTTATCATTTGAAATTTTCTGGTGAATGAATGAAGGGTTTTTTGAAGCACCTCATACTAAATCTAAAATTTAAAAAAAATATATATTTTGTGGATTATTGACAAATCTGGCTACTTAGAGTAGTTAGTTTGTGAATACTATAATTATTTAGCTAAATTTTGGGTTTTTCCTTGCATATTTTGCCTTTGGGTTTTCTGTTTTTGCAGGTTGCTGATTTGAGGAAGAGATTCTTGTTGGAAGCTAGATCTAGGCCTTGGGGGGTAAGATCTGGCCTCACAACCAATTTTTATAGGGGCACTGTTTTGCTATCTGAGGGTTTCAACTTCAGTCACTTTCAGATCTGGAAGTCTTTGAGAGGGTTTCATCAACAAAGTTGAAGTTGAGTGGCCCAAATAATTTTATTAGGGTCTCTGGAAAGTATTTTCTTTAGTTGCTGGCTACTTGGTGGGATTTCGCTGTGCATTTCGAAATTTTTTCAGGGCCCCAACCCTGCTGTCTGCTCCAATTTTCATAGACCCCGTAGCGCTGCCATCCGTTGCTACCCATCTGCGTTTCTCCCGCAACAAATCCTCATCCCCGCTGCCCAAGCCAATCCTCCCGTAGCCTTCACGCTACTATCGCCAAACCTGCAACATCCCCTTATCTGTTGCTTGCTCCCAATTGCCATTAAGCTGCCTCTCCTATTGCATTTCTTGCCCATTGATCCTTACTTCCCACACTATCTCCCATACGTAGCTCATTACCCACGTAGCCTTCAATGCTGCCATTACATGCCGCGTCCTTCAGATCCGCCCATCGTAGCACCTCCATTCACACCTGCAAAACAAAGAAATCTCTCACGCTGTACGTAGTCTTCACTCCCACCGTACACTGACCTGCACAACACAAACAAAGCCACAATTCTTTTTTCATTTATGCACATATGCGATAGTTAGGGTGGGCAGTAAAATAAAAAAGGAATATTCGATTTTTATTTTTTTTTAGTTTTGAATTTTATAAAGTTAGCATTAGATTTAGATTAGATTTAAGTTTTATTTTTATTTTAGTGCATAGTTTAGTTTAGGACTTTGATTTTTTTTTTATTATTAGATTTTCATTTTGTAACATACTTAGATTTTGGTCCTAGTTTAGTTTAGGATTTGATTTTAGTCTTTAGAATTAGATTTTAATAATTTTTTGAGGTTTTATTTAATTTAGAATTTTAAATTTAGAAATTTAATATAATTAAAAAAATCCCAAAAAGATTAATCCTTAGTTTTTTTTTTTTTTTAGTCTTGTTTCATTTTAGAATCTTAGTTTATATTTTAATGAAAAAATAAAAATAAAAATAATAAAAATATTATTTATTTATTTTTTTTGAAAAAAGACTAATTAAAAATTGGAAATTCCTTTTAAAGTCTTTTTTCTGTTGTGGTATAGTTAAATGTGCTTAAATGTTTATATCTGGAGATTAACTATTTGAAACTGGTTAGCATTTAAATTTCGTAGTTGCTTAAAGTATTGATCTTTTTAAATTTAATTGCTAGAACTTTGTGTATCTTTTGAATATCTTGCATCTGGTGAAATTAATCATTGCTTGGATTATATAATGCTCGTTACATGTTCAATATTTTGTAAATATTTTCAAGCAATCATTAAATTACTTCGTAAGTAGCAGCGGCTAATTAATTACTTGGTTTTCAGTAACTGCATAAGGCACTGGTATTAATCATTTTTAAATCAAATTATAAATCTTGCTAAGCCTTAATCAAGTATTTGGTTGCCTCGCTGTGTCTTCCAAACTGGTTGATTCCCAGCTGGGTCTCCTTCATCTCATTTATCCATAGGGTCTACCCCCCTAGCCTGCTATAGGGAGACAACTTAAACGGAGATATCAGGGATCAGAGTGACAACCCCCGGTCTGAGGGTTGTCGCACTGCCTAGACACTCTGTGCGACAACAAAGCCTTCTTAGGCTTTTGAATCATGTAAATCTGTTTACTATTGAGTCAAATATGAATTATGGAACCTCCACACCATGTCGGCCTAAGAGAAGATCAAGTCAGCCTAAGGACCCATTCTACCCCACAAGAAGCCTATAAAAGGAAGGACTACGAATTCATTTGGAGCATCACTTCTCATTCTCTCTCTTCTAAGCAGAAGTGTGAAGATCTGTTTGCTGAGCAAAAGTGTGAAGTAGGAAGTTGGGAAAGTCTATTGCCGGGAAGCCTAAGTGAATGCGAGTTTGGGGGAGTCTAAGGAGTCAAGGAAAATCAGAATTTTGGTGGTTGTCTATCTCTGTTTCGTGCTCCATATTGGGAGAACGAAGTCTCCCAAGTTGGACCGCTGCTAGAAGCCTTGAGTTGCCACAAGTTGTTGCTTAGTCGAAGTTGCTTGAAAGAGATCAATCTTCTGGAGGTTGACTTGGTGTGGAGGGAAAGTCTGGTCAAGGTTTAGGGTGAAGAGTCTCAAAGAATAGTATTGGAAGGAAGAATTACTTTGACGGGGTTTTCCCCTTGAGGGGGGCTTCCTGGCATGTGCCTACATCTTGTGTTCATTGTTTTATGTGTTGTTGCTTTGTGTAATTGATTGATGAACTAAAGAAAGAAAATACAATGAATCGTAATAACAAGTAACATCACAAGTAATTATCAAGATCAAGAAAATCTTTACTGCCTTTCTGATTTTCTAACAAAAAAGGGAAAGGGCAATTCTGAAGTAGCTACTAATTCCAAATCGCAGTGGTGATGAGAGAAATGAATCACGTCTCATCTATTTATACTGTCTCTAAAGAGTTCGATTTGCCTAATTGGTCTAATTAAGCACCAAATAATAAAATAATGTGCAATAATAAAATCCCTTGGTGACAAGCCCATTAAGATAGATCAATAACATAAAAATAAGCCTCTCAAGAGGGTAGAATGAGTTGTTGGGCCTCTGAGGAGGCCTAATGAAGTCCAAAGTGTGCCATGGTGAGAAAATGGACTCCAAACATAGTGGACAAGGGGTTGGCCCCTTATTTTCCAAGAAAGTCACTGTGGTGCTCCCAAGTGGGTGTGGGAGCACAAGGACATCTTCATGGGTCTCCTCATCTAGACCTTGGAGTATTTGCAGAGTGTATGGTACAAGTGTGAACCGATTGCATCATCCTCATCCAAAATGTGGAACATGACCAATCAGTGAGCAATGCTGGGGATCCATGAAGCAATCTTTGCTATGGTGGAGGCCCATGTCTCTCAACGCTCACCCTACAAGTGCCAATTTGGTTCTCTGAACGGCTAGGGCCCCGTATAAGGAGACCAAGCCCAAAATGGAGACCCACTTGCAATCTTGCATAAGATGCAATCCGTGCCCTTACCCTCCAATACAACAAATCAGTAGAATAATCAAGTAAAAGAGCTTACACATCATTAAATCAATTGGACATTTCATGGTGGCATGCCCTCCTATAGTGGGCTTTGGCATGTACAAGTGTCTGTAGGCGTAATAAGGGGGTTTAATCAACGACTCTATTAGATAGTTTCAACCTTTAAAGGGGGTGACATGTCTATGGTACATTCATCGGGTGGTAAATGGTAAATGATATAGTGATGGAATGGAGTGGGGGTTAGGGGAATGCTCCAAGTGACATGCCATGGTAGAAGGGTAGCTATAATAAGTGAAGCCCACACCCGGGTATATGAGTGTAGGAGAGCGAAAATCGTGGTTCATGAGTTACCTTGACCTTTGTTTTTCCACCCTTCTTCATATGCCTTTTGTCTTTGATTGATTTTTCTTCATAACTGCTCGGGGCTCCAGGGGATGAGAGCATGATGTGTAAGATATAGCAGTAGGTACCCCCTTTTAAGGTGGGGCATTTCATTGCTCAGCAGGGGTTGGGACAATCATGGGTTCCTTAATGGCTCATCTAAGGCCCATAGGAACTAAGGCGTAGAGCTCATGTTTGGATTTTTCCCATGTGCTAAATCTGTATCTCCCCGACATCTTTTGCATTTTGTGGTACATTACCTGTTGATAACGACCAAATTATGGTTTTTCTTTTCTTTTTAGCTGCATCAAGTTCTAGGGCATCGTCTCAGGCCCGACCCAAGGTGTGGACAAGGGGAGGGGGATCTTAACCCTATGTGGATCCGAATGGGAAAATAGATGAATGGGGCTAAAATGAGTGGAAGGGGGTGATGTATATGGTGTCGGGAAGTGAGACCACACAACCAAAATTAGGATTTCCCATTTAGTGCCAACCCTGAAGCTAATGGCTAGTAAAGGAGATCCCACGGGACTAGGATACATGAGTGACCACCAAATTGAGCGGAGGAGACAAAAGTACATACCTAGCCCACTCTTTCTGCCAAATACCCCCACCAATCCATCCCCAAAAGTGTCCATGATAAGTAAGGAAAATTACTCAACTATACTAATTAAAAGCCATAAGTTCGATGTTGGGAGGCCCACCTTCAAACATACGATCATAACAGATGGGCGAAGAACCACATGGATGGCTCATGTGACAGAGACAATGGAACATCGAGCAATCTAGTTGTTGCAAGGGGCTATTGGCTACCAACTGAAGACCGTTTAGGAGAAAAAAAATTCTTCGATGTGTACTACCCACAGGTAGTGGGTAACAAGTTCTAGTGAGAGGAGTGGTCTCACAACCCAACCAAGAGTATAAATGAGGAGATTTTGTGTTAAGTGAGAGGACATGTTGTTGAGGTGACAATTGGTGTCCTTCGTAAAAGTTTTCGTTGGATTGTTCACTGTGGATTAGAGCTTTTATCATGCACTACAATTTGGGCAGTAACAATGCTCATGGACCATGGTCTTGAATAACTGATGTATAAGACTACACCATTGATTATGAAGTTTATCCTTAGCGATATCACTTATCACTTATATCTAGCAATTGAAGGCTTGATCCAGGAAATGTTCTTCCTCCAAGGGATTTTTCTTTCACACCCATTTGGGAACACCTAATAAGGATGTTGATGGTTCTCCCATACCTAACTTGCATAAGGTCATTAGTTAGTGTGAAGTTTGAAGAAGATATCTAATGTGATTTACTTACATGAGTTTTGCATTAAAGATGGTTTATTTTTTTATGTTATGTTGACCATTATATGCATGAGGTTTCATATTACTTGACCTATGAGGGTTAATAATTTTTTATGTTATTGGCTTGAGACCTATCTAACTTGTGTCATGGACATTGTGTATTTTTAGGGGCATTTAATGGATATTAGCTTAATTAGGCTAATTTAGTGGATACTTTGATTTCCCTTGTATAAATAGGGGAGCATTAGCAATCATTTGGATCGTTGGACATTGTGGAGAGATTGTTTCTCTTGGATTACTATCTTTTCTCTCTAGGTGGCTATGGAGGCCTAAGTGGAACGAATTTCTTTGGAGGACTTTTGATGTGGATGGTTTCTATTTTCATGGATAATTATTGGTGAAGTATGGTGGATGCATGCCAATTGAATAACTTATTCTTCTTGATTTTGTTATGTTGATGGATAAGGGTTATTAAGTATTCACCAAAGTGTTGTTGATATTTTTATCTCATTATTTTCCATAGACAATATTTTCATCAAATTCTTTGAGGTGGCTGTTGCTGTAAAATCTAGCAAGCCTGGTGCAAAGCCTCACTAAGTGGGGCTAGAGCTTAATGCAACAAGAGAAAGGGTTGCCACTGTCGCCTCAACAACTTTTATATTGCTATTTAGTGGTGTTGGACCACAAGGGAGGCTTCCCTAGAATCTAGATCACCTAAAGGATATTCTAATGCTATGGCTCAAGGTGAAGGATAAGAGGTCTATAATATGGAATAGAGCACTAGAAAATCCTAGAAAGGCTTAGATATTCTATGCCAGAATTCAAATACTCTATTCTTAGGTCCAATACATAACTATTATAAGATAGCGTTTGATTGATTTGCATTCAAGGAAAAGGCCGTTCAAGGATAATCAACAAAAGGGAAGAAAGGTCTTCCAATAGACACTAGGTTTACAATTAGGAAATATATTTTTATGGCAAAAAACATGCAAAGCCAGCAAGAAAGGGTGATCTCAACCCTAAACATGATGGATTAACCATGTACAAAGCTAGACTTTACATTTGTGTGATATATTGAAGCAATTCGTAATTTATGAGCCACAAACAACCGTCAAAAATTCACTTTTAATACACAGATTTTCGCTAAAATTTTAGCGGCCAACCCTAGACTTATAGGAATAATGAAAAGAAGAAGAATTTTAATAAATTTAATGGATGATCAACATGTGGGAGGAAAGCGTCCTCCATTGTGATTTCATCCTCCAAAAGAGGTCAAAATGCCACTAGTAAGTGTCAAATATTTTGATTTGGGGTAGCATCAGATGTGCTCGAGCCATGAAAATTTGTGGAGAGGCTAAAGCACATGAGATCTCCAAGTTCCAAAAATGGTTTGGGCAGATTCTACCCCGTGAAGGAGATATTAAAATAATTAATATTTTTTATGGAGTTCCTAAGTCTAAACTTAGGAAAAAATAAAATATTAATGGGTATTAATATAAAATTGGGTTAGAAGGTTCTGAATGACATGGATCAAGCCAAAACTAATCTTAGTCATTGCGTAGAGATGTAATTTTGGCTGTTGAAGGATCAACAAAAAAGTATAAGAGGAGGCTTGAGGGTCAGTTAGAGAATACACAAGAGTGATCAGTCATTCGATTTTCTAAAGCGGGATTTGCTAAAAGAAATCGAGGTTTTCATTATCAACCGTCAACAAAACCCACCAACAAAAAGCACCATGGAAGAAGGCAAGAGATGAACAACTAGATACAAGATACAAACAAATACTCTATGATTACTAGCTTCGATAGCTTTATGATAGCCTACCATAACTACTACCTTGATCATTTGTAGCGAGGGGTAGTGAGTATGAGACTGAGTGGCAGAGATAGTGCTGAGAGACTAGCGCAGAAGCAAAGAGAGGTAGACGTTGAGCCAGAGGGAGCCACACAGAGGCAGAAGAGACTACGTAGAGGCCGGAAGGGCCTGCGTCATCCACACAGAGGCTGTTGGAGTGACGTAGAGGGTGGTAGAGGTTGAGCTAGAGGGAGCCACACAGAGGCAGAAGACACTGCGTCGAGGCCAGAAGGGCCTGTGTCATCCACGCAGAGGCTGTTGGAGTGACGCAGAGGGTCGTAGAGGTTGTGTAGTGCCTCAAAGGGATGACGCAGAGGGTTTCAGCTGACGCAGAGGCTAGGAGGGTTGACACTGAGCTTTAGATTGTGCTGGAGAGGGTTTCGTGGGGCACACTTTCTGCATATTTGCTTCCGAATAGAGAGGTATTACTGGCAGATTATTTTCTCTGTTGGGTGAGCTAGTTTGACACCTAGTTTTAGTTAGAAAGACTACATAATAATATAACCCTCAGAATTGCTGCACTAGTTTTCCCAAGTTGGGTTTTTCCAAGGATGAGTTGTCCAATTGAATTAGAGCATTTATAGCAGAAACAACTATCTTGAGTGACAAAAGCTGTTCCTAGCAGAAAGCGATGGAGAAGGGTTAACACAGAGGGATTGTGTCATCAATTTGAGCTAGAGGGAGGCCAGCGTAGAGGCTGAGTAGGGCAGAAAAGGCTCACGAAGAGCCACGTAGAGACTAGGAGGGTTGACGCGGATGGCTAGTGGAGCATTTCAGCCATTGTTGGGATTGCGCAAAGCCTAGAGGCTTAGTCCTTCGGTTGCTAGGGCTTAGGAAGCTGTGGGCAATTTGCGAAGAGTGAAGCTAGTGGGGTGTTGTTGCTGCCGATACAGAATAGTACTTAACAGGGCAAAAACAAGCTAGAGGGAGTCGCTACTTAGGTGGATTTCTAGCCAAGAAATCTAGATCAGTGTTGTAGATGCATAGGAGATTAGAGAGGTGCGACTCGATGGTTGGCAAACAAATTTCGAGGAGGGAAACCAAGACTTAGAGGGAGTCTAGGAGAGAACTTCTTGGAGGGAAGTAGCGACTCAGAGGGAGTCGAGGAGAGAACTTCCAGAAGGGAAGTAGAGACTTAGAGTAGTCGAAAGGCAGAGCAGAGAGATGGCCATGAATGGACTGAGGGATCAGGACAGGCTCGACGGAGCGTCCATCTTTGTTGTCTGGAGGGCCAAGATCCTGTCCATTCTAGATAGACATCGCATCAAGGTCTATTCCTTGAGAATAATGGCTATCCCAGTCGACCCAGCTGACAATGAAAAGTACGAAGAAGCAATGGCCAAGGCGAAATGCATAATCCTTGATGGGGTCAAGGATCATGTGGTCCAACATATTGCCGAGAAGGAGACAGGAAAGGAAATGTGGGACACCTTGAAGACATTATACCAACATACTTTCGTGTAGAGGAAGATGTTACTAGAGAATCAACTGCAGTCATACCAGATTCAAAAGGGGGAGCAAATAGATCACTTCCTTGGTAAATTGAAAGAGATATGGGACTAACAGACTTCCATAGGGGCCACGCCAGATTAGGAGTTGAGGGTGAGGACCACCCCAACGCAGTCTCTTAGGAGTGGGAGACATTTTTCCAGAGCATTCTGGGCAGGGTAAATCTTCCAGATTGGGAAGAATTATGGGTGGCTCTTCGCCAAGAAGAGATCAGATGGCAGTCCAAGACGGGAAGTAGTAGTAAAGGAGTTCAGGTCAAGAGAGAGGAGGAAGAGGATGCAGCTTTGGCATCTGCGGTGAAACATGAGAAGAGGAAGAAAAAGGACCTCCCTGAGATTAAGTGCTTCAACTGTGGGGAACTGGGGCATTATGCGAACCAGTGTCCGAGGAAGAAGAATAAGGGAGAGGCGTCTAACTCTAAGGCAGCGCCAGCGAAGGTGGAAAAGGAGGTAAAGGATGATGATGATTGTGCCATGAGTGCTCATGTACCTCTAGAGAAGAGGTGGGGAGACATCGAGCTGTAGTCAGGAAGACTATAGGCGATGAGGGGCAGGATCCTTCCTTGAGGTACCCAAACTCTTGGATTATACCTAGTTACGAGAGCCTCGAAGTGAGAGTAGTAGGATGGTGGATGTCAATAGAAACAAATGTGGATGAAGTGATAGACTGCTACAATGCAATAGTCCCGGGTACCGCAGAGAGGGCTATAGTAGTGCGAGAGGCACATAGGAGGTTGAAGCAGTGCAAGATGGCACAAAGAGGTTTGCAGCAGTGTGAGAGGCAGGGAGTTGTTGCAACAACGCAGGCCTTAGAGGGAGCATGAGATAGCGACAGAGAGAGCTTCAACATCGGGAGTGTTTCTAGCCTGACAAGTATGTCAGTAGTGTTGAAATTTCTAAGTCTATCCATTAGAAATTTAATCTGTATTCTTCTAGTTTGTTTCTTGTTAATTACGAAAAAGTTATTTAAAACATATAAATAACGAAATAAACACAATAGAGTCTCAACCAAAAATGCCTTCGTCTATCCTAAAGTCAAATTTTCCAATTTTTTGGTCTTCCCTTTTAATGTAGTATTTGCTTCCGAAGACTTCAAAGTGTTTGACATTTGCTAGTCTTCGCTTCCATAGTTCGTACAAACTCCTATCATAGTTGCTTCTAAGCAAGCCTCTATTCAAAATGTACACTCTTTATCTACTACCTAGACCCAAAATTTGTTATATAATTTTGAATCATTCAACCTAGTTCTAGCCATCTCTTCTACTGTTCTATTTTTTCTTACTACGACTCCACTTTGTTGTGGTGTCCCAACTGCTGAGAACTATCACTTTATTCCATGTTCCTCATAAAAGTTTTGAAATTCTTTGGATGTGAATTCCCCTCCATTATCTGATCTCAATCATTTGATCTTCAAATTAGTTTCATTTTCAACCATTTCCTTGTAGATTTTGAAATATCCAAAGGCTTCAACCTTCTTCTTTAGAAAATTGATTACTATCATCTTGGTATAATCATCAATCATCATCATGAAGTACTCTTCACCATTTATTCCTTTAGTCTTCATTGGTCCACATAGATCAATATGTACCAACTCTAATGGTTTTGATGTGGAGTGTTGCTTAGTCTTAAATTCAACTCGTCTGTTTTCCTTGCTTGCAATGCTTACATGAGGTGCTAGTTGGTTTTGAAATCTGTGGCATATCTCTCACAACTTCCTTTTTACTGATCCCGACAAGGTTGTGAAAGCTTATGTGTCCCATCCTTCTGTGCCAAAGCCAACTTTCATCCTCCTTTGCCAAAAAATAGTCTTTGTTTATAATCTCATCCAGTGTGTATATGTCATTTGGAGTCCTAGTAGTTGTTGCCATATTTTTCTCTCCTATTTCACATTTATTTGAATCAAATAACATCGTGTGTCCTTGATCACACATTTGACTTATGCTCAATAGACCTTGATTCCTGTTTTCTATGAGTAGCGCATCTTTTGCTATCACATCCCTTCCTCCAAGCTTAACTTTGCCCGTTCCTATAGTGTTTGATCCGTCATTCCCGAAAGACTGTTCCATCATTTCCTTCCTTCAGAGATATAAATTTGTTTCTATCTCTGGTCATACAGGTTGAGCAACCACTATCAACATACCATACATTCTTCTTTGTTTGAGCTTCTAGAGCAAGTGCACAACTTTCATTTTTCTTCTTCCAGACCTTTGGAGGAGCATCTCGATTTTGCTGTGATTCCCTTGGAGGAGTGATTAACCTGCAATCTTTAGCTAAGTGCCTAAAATTGTTGCATTTATAACATTATATCTCATTGCAAAAATATCCAAACCTCTTATAAGTTTTCTTGTAATATTCTCAAGGGTTTTTGGGATAAACATTCCTAGAGTAATTCCCAAAGTTGCTTCTGCTCCTACCATAGGCCTTGGATTTTACAACTTTATGTCCAAATTTTTGCAAGAATAACAAACACCAAAAAATATGGTTTGATACTTGAGAGGGATTGATTTTCTTCATGATATTGTTCTCCAAGGGCCGTCTTCTTGAGATTTCTTCAATGTGGGTTGCTGATTCTGTGTCTTTTGAACCTTTTTTGTTGTTGGGAAGCTTTCTTCCTTCTCAATAGATCCCTTAGTAATTTCTGCATATGTTTTCTGATTGTTTCATTTTTCTGTTGTTGAGGAACTCGAGCCTTTCACGAATGTTTTTCTGTAGACCAATCTTGTCTTGTCTCTGCATGGCCTTTGACTATTGATGAGTTCATCCATGCTTTGGAGTTGTTAGCAAAGTTCTCCAGAACATTTTGTTTCTCTGCTTCCTTCCATGCAGAAACTATTTTTGCTTTCAAATCTTCCATTGCCTTGTTGCTTACTTCCAGCTCTCTTTTGAGTAATTCTTCAATTTTTTTTGGCTTCTTCCAATTATACCTTAAGATTAACGATAATCTTTTCCGATTCTTCAGTTTTCTTACTGAGGCCTTTGGCATGTTCTTTTAATTCCTTTAGTTTGACTTCTAGTGATATAACATTTCCTCCTTCAACCTTGAGATCCTTTATAACTATGACAATTTCCTTTTCAAATTTGGACTCTTCATCATCTTCTTCCTCTTTAGGAGCTTCCTTCTTGTTTTCCCTAGACATGAATAACACTCTTTGTATATCATTTCCTTCATCACTTTCGCGTTCTTCTTCAGATGAGGAACTATCTTCTTTTGAGTAGAGGCTTTTCTTAAAGCCTTTCTTTTTACCTTGCTTGTTGAATCTTCTTTAATTCTTCTTTGCTTTCCTAGGAGCTTCGTCTTCGTCATCAAAATTCTTATGAGGACGCTTAGCATCAAAGTGACCGATTTCACCACAACTGAACAATATTAAGGGGAGCTTACTTTTGAACTTACCTGTTCCTTTTTTCAACTTTCTCACCAGGTTAGGAACTTCTTCATTTGAGACAGTGTGGAAAAAGTCTGCAAAAAATCTCGATTTAATCCTAAAAACATGATTTTTTGAACTAAACGATTTAATCCCCCGACTTTTTGGCAACTTTTTCACAAAGGAAAAAATCACGATTTTTTCCTTATACTCCCGATTTAATCGGGAGTCGACCCAAGAAGTCTGCCTCCCTTCCCAAGTTGCGGATAAAGAGGACGCAAAGGTGAAAAAAATTGTAAATTGAAGCTTCCATCCATGCATTTTCAAGTTATTGCATTGTATTGTTTGTCATACTTCTTGCGAGCATAGTAGTCTCATTTGTAATCTGTTAGTTTTGAGGTTAAGATATGTTTTTTTTTTCCAAGGAAAAACAAATCTTTATACTTCATATTTCTAGTTAGAAAGCAAAAATTATACATTGGCTAAGCCTCTAGGTTTTCAGTGATCCAGACTCTAACAACCACTGCCCCTTCAAAAGATTACAAAGTACCAAAAGGACAGGCACACAACAATCTTCCGTAGAAAGAACCCCACACCATCAAAAACATTATTACAGTTGTTGAATGCTTCCAGAAGAAACAACAAAGAGGAGGCCATGAAGATCAAATAACAACAACCTGTCCAAAAAACACAAAACCAGTGCCTCAAAAAAGAACCCGTTTTTCAGACAAGAACAAAGCACTTGTGAAATCTTGTGATAGCAAAGATCCTTCCTACAATGAGAGCACGTTTTAAAAGGGAATCTTCTTTAGTGGTGAACTCCTTATAAATGCGGGGAAAGGTTATGTATCAGAAGTGGATTTTACCTCCAAGAGTTTTTGAATAATAGATGCCAAGGCTAGGTTAGTAATCTGACATCTACTGTTTTCTCATAAAATAAGCAACTTGGAGTCACCAAGCGTTAATTTTCACATCTAATGTGATACTCACTGTTAATTTTCATTGGACCTTCCACCTGACACCTTATTACCCAAGCAGATTACAATCTACTGAATAAATACATGAATTATTTCTTAATACAATTAGGAAACAAAAATTAAAAGGGGAAGAGGATCTCAGTGATTGATTACTTGATGACTTTTAGATGACTCATGATATACATTTATTATATTTTTTGTTGATATTTTGACTCTTGAGAGTTGAGACTCAGACAGGACTCAAAATTCATGAGTTGATTCACTATTTTGATATGTGATGTAGCAGAAGACTTCATATACATATTATATATTAGCTTACTTTACATGTTTATGTGGAAATGCATTTATTTAATGTTGTGGATACTCTAGATGTTAAAAAAAAATTAAAAAAAAAAAATGAATAATTTTGTGTTTTTTTAATTTTGCCGACTTTTTCAAAAAACTCCCGACTTTGACGAGTTTTTCAACTTTTGGACCCTTGTCGAATTAATCCCGACTTCGACTTTTTCCACATTGATTTGAGATTTCATTTTTGCAGCAACTAGAGCTTGGCTTTGATTGCTATTTGTTTTTCCCGGTCTTCTTGGATGCATTGGACGTTACTTCTCTGTTGGATGGACTTTCTTCTTCCATTTTCATTTCATAAGCTGTGAGTATTCCATGCAACTCGTGCCTGATAACCTTTTCTAGATCGTCTTTTCTTCGAGTATTGAGACTTTAGCATAAAATCTCATTGGAAGTGATCTTAGTATCTTTCGAACAATTACTTTGTTCTCCATTGGTTCTCCTAGTCCTTGTATGGAATTAACAACTTCATCTACTTGGAGAAAATAAGCTGCAATATTTTCATCTTCTTTAATTTTGAACTGCTCAAACTTTCCTCTGTAGGTTTGGAGCTTGTTCCTTGATCTTCTTGTCCCGTTCATATATATTTTGGAGCTTGTCCCAAACTTCTTTAGCTGATTTGCAATGCATCACTTTGATGTATATTGTTTCTGTCAAGTCACTTAAAATAACAATCTTAGCTTTAACATTACTATCATAGAGTTTTTTACTTGCCTCATCTAATGGAGGTGTTGAAGGTTTTGTGTATCCCATCTTCAGATTGCCAAACATCATATCCTTGTGTTTGCACATGTGCTTTCATCCTTCCACTTCAAGGTGCGCGGTTTTGTCCATTAAATAATGGAACTACAGGCCTTGCCCACTCCATGATCTCCCCTCTAGTGATTAAATTGGTTGTGAAAGAACCCGCTCTGATATCACTTGTTAGAAATACTGAGAGGAGGCGAATCAATATTTCACTTACAGTTAGTTAATTTTTCTTTTATAGATTATTAATTAACTTCAACATCAGAATAAAACATAAATCAATAGCACACAAAATCAAAAGACAATAAACACCAAATTTTAGGTGGAAACCCTTCTGGGAGAAAAACCACTGAACACTACTCCATCTGAAAAGGGAAGCCTCAACTACCTAGTACTCTAGAAAAGTGTTCAATGTTATAACTCCAACTGGGAGGACACTCCAATGCCTTGGCTTTATCAACAACTATTGATAAGATGCTTCAACACCCTGGCAAGCTCTGAGTCTCGCTAGCAGCACCCTACCACCTTGAAGTATTTTCAGGCCGCAACATGAATGTGACTTCAATCACCTGCCTTGCACCACCCAACCACCCTGAAAATGACAATATAATATGCAATGAATTGTGGGCTCCCGTACCAGGGATAATGACGCACTTACAAATCACACCTCTATAAAACAATAAAACCCTTATTGTTGAACAAGACTTGACTTCTACAATTTTTGTAAGGAAGACTGAATAAGTGGTCTTGGACCTTTGATTCCTTTATGAAGAAGTATCTGAAACAGACTGATGATGCCGCTATTGCAATTTTAGTCAAACTTTGAATTCCTTTGTCAAGTTTGTACTATCTCCTTTTTAGACAAGGTCCAGCAATGATCAAACTTGTAAGGCAAACAATCATCAAGTGTGTTCAATGATATACAAGAATTGGATTAAAACCCCTGTGCCTTGATGCATACAGAAGTGTCAAATTACCTCTTAACTACTGATTAGGGCTACACCAAGTAAGATTTGAAACAACCACAAAATTTGGCCAATTAAAATTCAGTGATTAAATTCAAGATACATGTCATGAGGAAACCTACATATCTGTCTTAAACTCTATGTAATGATCACTGTAAAAGACTATTTTGTGTAGAAAAAACTCTCAAAAATACATTCAAACTTCTGACTTCACTTGATTTTCAACTTCCATAAAATTTGACTTTACTAGGCTCGAAGAGTTTTCTCAATGCTTGTGGTGTGCTAGGGAGATTTCCCCTATATATATATAT